>BKZX01023736.1:31679-57799 GCA_014362285.1 Fagus crenata
GTATCAAGTATGCAAATTTTCTTCTTTAATTAACTTTGTGTTTTAATGTACTATTGAAAAAAATATTTTATAGCCTATACTGTGCACAATAAAGACCCAATAGAATTTACAAGCTTAAGAAATTTTACAGCTGATATCTTAAGGCTCAATTTTTGCATGGAAACAAGGGGAGTACCCTATAGAATTGATTTTTCTATGCACCCGTTGCTATATTCCTATCCTGTTAGTAAAGCTTAAAGATAACCCAAGTATCTTATATTGTGAGAAAATTGATCAATGGACCGCACATATTTGGATCCTTGATTGCAACTCTTATGATGGATAATCGGCTTGGGATATTCAATAAGGATGATTTATGCATGTTTACTGTGGCAATATGCATGATCAATGGACCGCACATATTTCCAAAAATGTTTATATTGCTATTTCTCCAAATACCAAAAAAAAAAAAAAAGTTTTTTTTTTGGAAAATAATAAAGGTTTCTATTAAAGATAATGTTGTAAAATAGAAAGGCAAGAATAATATAAAAGGTAGAGAGAAGAGAAAGCGGAAACAAAGAGATACCGTGGTTCGGTCATGAAGACCTACGTCCACACACGAAAGCCCTTGACGGCTACATTTTTACTATCTTCTCTTAGTGTGTTACAATACACCCAATGTAGGGTTTATATAGAAACCTAAAACTAGGTTTAGGTACAAGTACATGGGCCTACACTAGATTTGGGCCTCATGGGTCACACATAATATATCCAACACTCCCTCTCAAGCTGGAGCTTATATATTATATAAGTCTAGCTTGAAATATATAAACCAAGATGATTGAGAGAACTCCGAGTGCTTTGAGAGCCGAGACTAGATTGTTGAAGGCGATGAACCAACAATCGAGACGAGAGGTTGCAACAACAGCAACCACCAACAACCGAGGTGTGAAAAACTCCTCAAAGAGAACAAATTTGGTTGAGAATCAACTCAAAAGTGGTTGGAGGCCCGAGCATTTGATGGAATCGAACCAAAATCAGTAGGATACAAAGAAGACAAAACAGATCTGGAATAAGGATTTTTGAGAGGTGGAATAAGGAAATCCTTATCTCGGAATAGAGACAGCAAACACCTGCAACCAAACATTGGTGTACCAACAAAGAACCACCACAAATGCCGAGAACCACATCCCCACATCCATGGTGATGAAATAGAGCAGCCAAGAAACAATCAAACAAGAAGACAACCAACGAGATGAGACCGAGAAGCCACCAAAACGCAGTAGCCAAGAACTTCAATAAATCACAACAGCCAAGATCAAAGATGCTCTGATACCATGTTGTAAAATAGAAAGGCAAGAATAATGTAAAAGGTAGAGAGAAGAGAAAGCGGAAACAAAGAGATACCGTGGTTCGGTCATGAAGACCTACGTCCACACACGAAAGCCCTTGATGGCTACATTTTTACCATCTTCTCTTAGTGTGTTACAATACACCCAATGTAGGGTTTATATGGAAACCTAAAAGTAGGTTTAGGTACAAGTACATGGGCCTACACTAGATTTGGGCCTCATGGGTCACACATAATATATCCAGCAGATAAATGATTATCAATTTTTATAAACATATATTATAAATATGTTCTAATTTATTGAGTTATGTATGGTATAAGAATAAGAAGAAGAAGAAAAAATAATGCATTAATCATTTATATAAACCTCGTAACATCCTCTTGAACTGAGTTTACAGGATTCCATTTCCAGTTTCCTTCAATCCATGGTGATGGTTTCGGCTCACTGTATCTAAACAACCCACATCTCCCTAGTCAAATCCGTCGGACTCTACAAGTCCACCTTCATCACTGGATTTGCCGCCAACATAGTTCGTAGATGATTTGATATGATTTTACCAAAATTAACTTTGAGAGAAGATGATTTGGAGATTCAAACACCGAAATATATACATGATTTAATTATTCTTTTCAGTGAAATCTTGAGTCTAGATTTGTTTTTTATTTTTTATTATTTATGTCCATCGGTTTTCTATATAAGATTATCCCCAGAGATGTAAAATGCACAGCTCTCATGATTAATTGAATTCATTTCGAGCTAGAACCCATCGAGAACACAACTTTGAGAAGAGGTTTTTTGAAAGAGAGTTATAGTTATTGTGTGTTACAATTTTTTGCTTCTACACATTTACCCTGCAATAGTTAGAATCAGATCCATACTTTATTGTATCAAAAGTCCACAAAAAGTATAGTATTTATTTTAATGTAAACTTATTGTAACTCAATTGAGTCACTGCCAAAAAAATGTATTGGTGTACTTATAAATTTTATCTAATCATCTCCTTCATTAATTTAATAAAAAATAAATACATAACTACATAAATAAATGAATGATATGAAAAGAAAAAGAAAAAAAGAAAAAGTGAAGGAAAAAACAAATCCCATGATGGACTTTCCCAACCCATTTACAAGACCATGTGTAGCACTTCATCAATCATCCACGTTATTAAAACTGAACCTCCACTAAAAGCGGTACAACTTATAAGTCAATCCCATGATGGACTGTCCCAACCCATTTAGAACTTCATCAATCATCCACTTGGTTATTTTATTATGGCTAAATTATATTTTTGATAAAAAAAAATTCACAAAGTTTGGTCCCTGAAAAATTTTTGTGTCAATTTGGTCAAAACTTTCTCAAAATGTGTCAATTTAGTCTTTCTTTCATATGAGAGACTGTGACCTTTTTGTACTGAAAATAATAAATGTGTTAACATTTGCAACATAAAATATTGAAGTAGAAATGTATGGTCAGATGACATGTGACTTGAAATTTCATTAAAAACAAAATACACATACCAAGTCTAACATCTTTAATTTTTTTTTTTTTTTTGGAAATGAATGAAATGATCAAACATTTAAAATTTTGGCTAAATGGTTCGCCATCAAAAATTCACTGCAAATGTTAACACGTCATTATTTTCTCGTACAAAAAGACCACAGTGTTAAGACAGAAGGACCACAATATTGACACATTTTATGAAAAATAAGGACCAAAGTAACACGAAAATTTTTCAATGACTATATTGAAACTTTATGAATTTTCCAGGAACCAAAAGTGTAGTTTAGCCTTTTATTAAACCTATGGGAACATTCCATCCTTGTAACCAAAAGTTACAAGGATTGTCATTAAATACAAATGATTTCTATGGGAACATTCCATCCTCTATTGGAAATTTAACACTCTTGATAGAATTGTATTTATACGAGAATAATCTTCAAGGCAACATCCTAAGTCTAAGCAAGTGCCAAAATTTGATAATCTTACAACTTGACAATAACAATCTCAGTGGTTTGATATCTCCTCAAATCATTGGTCTCTCATGCTCACCAATTTTTCTAAATTTGTCTGCCAACCAATTTACTGGTGTCTTTCCCATGGAAATAGGAAAATTTATAAATCTACAAGAATTGATTGTTTCTGACAACATGTTGCTTGGTAAAATTCCAGCAAGCCTTGGCAGTTGCGTGAAGTTGGAAGATCTAGGCATGGGAAGAAACCTCTTACAGGGGATCATTCCTCCATCTTTGGAATCATTAAGAGGTCTTCAATATCTAGATCTTTCGGACAATAATTTGTCTCGCCAAATTCCAAAATTTTTGGAGCAATTTGTCTTCTTGCAATTTTTTAATCTATCTTACAACCATTTTGAGGGTGAGGTACCAACAAAAAGAATTTTCAAGAACACGAGTGGAACTTTGATTATGGGAAATGGTAAGCTTTGTGGGGGCATACCTAAATTTCAGCTTCCTAAATGTAAATATGAAAAATTGAAGAAAAAGAAGAAGTTGAGTCTTACCTTGAAGTTAATAATCTCTATATTTTCTGGGATTATTGGAGTATCTTTGCTTCTGACACTTCTACTTATTTTTTCTTTAAGAAATAAAAGAAAAGAAAATACTTCAAGTGACTCAGGAAATTTGCTTTTGAATCTATCTTACCAAAGTCTCCTAAATCCAACCCAAGGGTTCTCTTCCACCAATTTAATTGGTGCGGGTAGCTTTGGGTCCGTGTATAAAGGAATTCTTGATCAAGGTAGACATACAGTTGCTATCAAGGTGCTCAACCTTTCGCGTCATGGAGCTTCCAAAAGTTTCAAAACAGAGTGTGAGGCTCTACGAAACATTAGACATCGGAATCTTGTAAAGGTCCTCACATCATGTTCTGGTATTGACTATCAAGGTAATGATTTTAAGGCTTTGGTAATGGAGTTCATGGGAAATGGCAGCCTAGATGAATGGTTGCATCCAACTCCAAGAATAAACGAGACTCTTGAGGAACAATGGAGTTTGAGTCTTCTTCAAAGATTGAATATTGCCATTGATGTTGCTAATGCATTGGATTATCTTCATCATCAGTGCCACACACCAATCGTTCACTGCGACCTCAAGCCTAGCAATGTTCTTCTTAATGATGAAATGATCGGACATTTAGGTGACTTTGGCTTGGCAAGATTCCATTTTTATGCCACCCAAGATTCTTCTATTAATCAATCAAGCTCCATCGGAGAAAGAGGAACAGTTGGTTATACTCCTCCAGGTGAATATTATTATTATTTTTTAAATTTAATTGTTTTCCTTTACCCATAGTCTTGTACTATACTTTAAAGCTTGAAAGGACACTTTTAACAAGTATGTACTATAACTAGAAGATAGAATGTTATATAACAAAATTTTCCACTTATCTTAATTCTTTTCCTTGTATGTGCCACTGAAAAAGCTCTTTTAATAGCAATAGGTTATATATCTTTTTCCTTCTTTATTTAATACAAAGCTATGTTCACATTACATATATATTATGTGTAATTGCAGAGTATGGTGTGGGAAATGAGGTGTCAACATATGGTGATGTCTATAGTTACGGCATATTATTGTTAGAGATGTTCACAGGAAAAAGACCTACTGATAACATTTTCCAAGAGAGCTTAAACCTTCATGAGTTTGTTAAAGCAGCTTTGTCGGACCGAATAATTGACATTATAGATCCTATCCTTCTTTGGGAAATAGAAGAAGGGGAGACAAGAATGAATAACATTACCCGCAATGAGTGTCACAATGGAAGTCCAAAAAGTAAAGAATGCTTAATTTTGATACTTGAAATTGGAGTTGCTTGTTCGGTCGAATTTCCAAGAGAAAGGATGAATATGAATGCTGTTATAATTGAGCTACTTTCAATTCGACAAAACTTCTTGGAACAAATATACGCAGACAAAGGCTTCAAGTCATAGGTAAATTTTGTTTGTCTTGGTAGTTGTTATAGTTTGGTAGCACCCCACACCACGTGATCTAATTTTATAAGGCCATTCCAAATGTTTTAAGGGAAGAATGAGACATTCATATAGCGATTAGAAATCAATTGCCTTTATATTAGTTTTTTTTTTTTATTCAAGCAAAGCTTAAAGATTGGTGACATTCATATATAATACCTAAACGCATGATATGCCACTGAAATCTTTTTTCTATTTGGTGAATTCTATCATTGATGTGATTTACAAGAAATTGGATTACATCTTATTACTCTATATATAGAGGTCTCTATCGATGACATATATAAGATCAAATTATTTCCGTACATAGCCATTTGAAGGCTACAAAGTTAAAGTTAACGAATTTGTTAAAGAAGTTCGTTTGTTTAGAATTTTAAATAAAATCTATGTAAATGGGTACCAATTCCACAAATATTTAATGAGTTGGGATTTGTCAATTCCGCAAATGGTCATTCTTGCATCATGAATTTTCTTGATAGTAAACCATAATTGAATGTTTAATTTACAAATTAAGTTATTGACAATGAATATCTATTGAACTCTTTTTTCTTTAGGGAAAACGTCATTTAGCATGCTGTCATTTTCTGAAATCCGAAGCTTATTATTTGAATATATTGAAATTATCTTCCTTCTCCACAGGTCCACAAGGATGATGACTTATAATGAAGGTTGCCATAGTGATTTCTATGTTATGATGTATAATATTGGAGCAAATAATCAATCTTGTAGCTTCCCTATGTTTTTTTTTTTTTTTTTTTTCCTGTATCAAGTATGTAAACTTTCATTATTAATTATGTTTGTGTTTTAATGTACTATTGAATAAAATTTTAGCCAAAGCTATGCAGATTAAAAAACCTACAGAATTTACATGCTCAATAAATTTTAAAGCTGATATATGCAGGCTAAATTTTTGCATGGAATCAAGAAGTACCCTATAGAATTGATTTTCCATGCACCCCGTGCTATATTCCTTTCGCAGTTCTATTATATTCCTAACCTGTTAGTAAAGCTTAAAAATAACCCAAGTATCTTATATTGTGAGAATATTGATCAATGGACCACAAATATTGGTTTTCCTGATTGCAACTCTTATGATGGATAATCGGTTTGGGATTTTAAATAAAGAAAAAATTGAAGAAAAGCTTGATTGATAAAGAGACTTTACAAATCGAATTTAGGATAAATCTTACTTTTTGGTTTTAAAAAATAACTAAGAAAGTATTTACTATAGGATAATTAAAATTTAATATAATGTAATTTTTCTTTTGACATAAGTTGAATATAGTTCAATTTTTATAAAACACAATTCATGTTTATATTTACCATATGGATCATGTTTCCATCTAAAAATAAAATAAAGAATATTTAAAATAAAAAGAAGGACAAATAAATATATGGACACATGATTATATGATCAAACCTAAAAAATTTTCATAATTCATTTCAAGCTCACATGGTTTCATTATAACAAATCCATCCATCTTTCTCCATTGCCAGCAACAAAATTAAATGAAATACATAAGAAAAAAAAGGAACTCTAAAAATCTTGATGAAAATTGATAATTATGATTATTATTAAAAGATATTTATATTGTGTTTATATATGGAATATATTTTAGTATTAGACATTAATAATTATGATTGTGTTTTATATATGGAATAATATATTCTTATATTAAAGAAAATATGATGTGTCAAAATTCTAATGATCTGGAAAAGCCCAAGCCATTTTCGAAAATTTCCATGGCCATCAACGAAGCTTTTGGAACTGTGGAGAGGTAGGAGTGGGGAGATAGGACGTAGGAGAGTGTTTTGAAGAGAGATTGAAGAGGTTAAAAGGGAGAAAGGGAAAAAGATGGAGCGAATTGGGAAATTAAAATTAGAAAAATCGCGGTAAGGTTGAAAACCTACGCGGGATTCATAGATTTTGCTATCGCAACAAGCTTTCCAGATGCAATAATGTGTTTAGATTATTGCAACAACTTTCTGGATGTAATATCATAATTAGAAAAATAGCATTTTGCTATTACAACAACTTTCCTAGAAGCAATAAGATGGTTACCTTATTGCAACAACTTTTATTGATGCAATATCATGGTTAGGTTATTGCAACAACTTTTCTTGATGCAATATCGTACTCACTCTCTAATGCAATGACTTATTATAAGTTATTGCAACGAGTTCTTGTTGTTGCAATAACTTACCAATTTTAAGTTACTATTGCAACGACTTTTAGCTTGTAGATGCAATATGATGTCTAATACCACTAAAATTATTTTTGTTGCAATAGCAACTGATGTAATAAATGTATTTTGGTGTAGTGTGAAAGGTTTAATAATAGAATAAAATTTAAATTTAGTTAGAAAATATATATTAAAATAATGAAGTGTAAAATTGTGAGATTTCAAAAGCTTATGTGGCGCAACATGATGACGTCAACCAAAAGTCAAAAAGCTTCGGTTTTATATTATAGTATAGATTGTTTCATTAATAATAAAGTATATATATTTTACGCATTTATGTAAAACTTTCTAGCACATTGCGCGGGTTAGCGACTAGTATTGTTGTAAAATGAAAGAGATAGCAAGAGAAATGAAGAACAAAAAAGAAGAGAAACTCTTTCTAAAAACTTTCTTATAAGGTGGTCATCCATACCAGAGAGAATTCTCTTATGGAATTGAAGAATTTCTTATATTTCTTACATAACTGAAACCACATAGTGATTCAAGTTCACTATTCACATAATAATTAATGTTACTATACAAGTACTATTTGCACAGTGTCATAATAATACTGCCGACACTTCTACTATGGAAGTACTATTTGCACAGTTTCATAATAATTCTGTCGACACTTTTACTATGCAAGTACTATTTGCACAATGTCCGACACTATTCATAACACTCCCCCTTGGATGACCACTCACAAAGAATAAACCTTGTTAAAACCTTACCAAAGAAAAACCCAGTAGGATAAAAACCAGTGGCGAAGGAAAAAGAGTACAGTATTCTTGTGAACCTTTAAGTGCCTTTGAATTGCCTCATTAAAACCTTGCAAAGGAAAACCCAGTAGGAAAAAACCTTAGCGAAGGAAAGAGTACAATCAGCACATATCCTTCAGAGTATTTACTCCTCCTCATGAGTACATAGATCTTCAATTATCAAAGAAAAGATCCTTATGTCGACACATGCCCATATTATGAACAATCTTCTGGAATGTCTGAGTTGTCACTTGATCGTATCTGCTTGACATCAATATCACCGCTCTTCTAGAGTTTATGTGTATAAAAGAATTTTTGGTGAGATGTGTTTACTTCATGAATTGCTACATCTTTGTTTGCTTGATAAATCTTCATGCAATAGCAGTGTTGTCACAAGTGAATTGTATTTTGTTTCTGATCGTCATTGGTATGGATCAGAAAGATATCATGCTTCTGTATTTCCCATTAACTGTGAATTTGATTTATAAGTTCAAGTGCAATTTGCAAAATACATCAGAGTATCAATTGCACTAATATATGATTATTCAAGACCAAGAATTTCTTCATCCTCTTCTTGAGGGCGAAAATGGTCATTCTTAACATCAAGTGACCAATCAATCATTGGAGTATTCAAAGGATAAGTTTTATTCATATGAAAGTGCTTTAGGACTTCCTCTGTGTATATTGACTGGTGAACAAGAATTTCATTTGAAAAGTGTTCAACTTGCAAGTCAAGACAAATTTTTTTGTTTTACACAGATTTTCCACTTCAAACTCATTCCTTAAATAATTGGTGGTTTTGTGAACTCTTATACCGCTATAGTAGCAAATCGGGATTCTCATTCTTTAACGCATGGACGAATATGGATTCTTCTTAAATCCTTCTTAAAAATATTTGCTAAGCCAATTGTACCACATGCACCCAGATTGCTTTAAACCATATCAAAATTTTTGTTACTTAGTATAGTATATCCTTCAGGGATCATATGCTTCAAGCATTTTCATATCCTTCAGGGATTATATGCTTTAGGCATTCCATATCCTTCAAGGATTTTAAATTATATGCTTCATGTATTCCACATCCTTCAGGGATTTTAAATTATATGCTTCAAGCATTCCATATCCTTCAGGGATTTTAAATTATATGCTTCATGCATTTTATATCATTTAGGGATTATATGCTTCAGGCATTTCATATCCTTCAGGGATTATATGCTTCAGGCATTCCATAAGTCATACTTTGTACTTTATAGTACAAATACCCACATGTATACAGGTGTGTGGACTATAGGTCAAAATATTTCATATTTTACTCATGAGTTTAGCTCTATTTGAATTCCACATTGGCCAATAATTTCTACGTCGACACTTTTTGATGGTTTGTGGTTCAAATTCACTATTATTACTTCGGGTAATGTTAAGAGCAAATATATTGTCGACAACTATTTTATTTCTATCCTATATATCTCCTATTTAAATAATATATCGAGATCTCGAAATTTTAGGTACCTTTTCTCTTCAGGATATTTCACTTTAGTGGATAACTCTTTAGGAGTTTCCTCTTTTGGAGGTTTATTTTTAGGAAATATTGTGCACAATTTTGGATAGAGTAATTACCTGTTGCCTGTTTCATGGGTATAGCCTCTTCTTGGGATGCGACTTGCTTTTCTTGAGTTTTTCTCTTCCTAGGATTTCTATCTTTAGCACCGACAAGTCTTCCACGCTTCAAGCGTGCTTTCGATTCATTTGCTGCTACATTAATTAATTTTCCTTCAGAGACTTCAATTCGTGCTAGAGTATTAGCAGCTAATCTCTTACTATCAGTGAATACATCCGGTAATTGGTTTGCAATATCCTACAAATGAATAATCCTCTGAACTTATAGTTCACATTGTTTTGTACGAGGATCAAAGTGAGATAACATCGAATCATTCCATATGATCTCTCGTTGTGCTTCAGGTATCGACTTTTCTCCCCCTAATTGTGGGAAGACTGTTTCCTTAAAGTGACAATTTTAAAAAACGTGCTTTAAAAACATCATCAATTAGAAGTTCAAGATATCTAATGATGGATGAAGAATCAAAACCAATATAAATTCCAAGTCTAAGTTGAGGACCCATTTTAGTGCGTTGTGAACGTGCAATAGGAATATATACAGTACAACAACAAAAAAATGCGGAAATGAAAAATATTTGGTTGTTTGACCAAGGACAAGTTGCAATGGTGAGTTTTTATGGTAAGTAGTTGGTCTGATGCGGGCTAATGATGTAGCATGTAATATAGCATGTCCCTAAGCAGAAATAGGTAATTTTTTTTTTTTTTTATAAATAAAGGACAAGCAATCATTTGAAATCCTTTAATAAATGATTTTGCTAAACCATTTTGGGTATGTGTATGAGCTACAAGTTATTTTACATCAATTCCAATTTACATACAATAGTTATTAAATGCTTGAGAAGTATAATCTGCTGCATTATCTAAATGAATTTTCTTAATTGAAAAATCAGAAAATTGTGCACGCAGCCTAATTATTTGAGCAAAGAGTCTAGTAAATGCAGCATTCCTAGTAGAAAGTAAATATGCATGTGACCATCTAATTGATGCATCAATTAGAACCATAAAATACATGAACGGTCTACATGATGGGTGTATAGGTCCAAAAATATCACCTTTAATTCTTTTTAAGAAAGATGGAGATTCAAAAACAATTTTTGAAAAAGATGGTCTAGTAATTAGTTTACTTTGAGAGTAGTTGCTACATGAATAGTCACTTGGTAAAAGAATCTTTTGGTTCTTTAATGGATGCTCATGAGAGTTCTCGATGATTCGACGCATCATTATAGATCCCAGATGTTCAAGGCAATCATGCCAAAGCATGAAAATCTTTGGGTCAGAGCACTTCTGGTGCACTACCACATTTGTTTCAATTGTTCTCTTAGTGGTACAATATAATCCAGAAGAGAAAACAGACAGTTTTTCTTGTATGAGCTTCTAGCCTGAAACTATTGAAGTGATATAAAGATATTCTTTACTGCCTTCATTATTGGTTTCAATTATGATAACTATCATAACGTATATCTTTAAAGTTGAATAAATTTCTTCTAGATTTACAAAGCATTATCAATATGGATTATTATTCCCTTTGGTAACATAAAGTCTGCTCTTCCGAAGCCTTCAATTTATTTTTAATTTTAATGATTGTGTGTGATGTTGCATCGTCTGCTTGATATAAATCTCCGCACATCATTTTGGAATTTCTATCCATTGAGTATGAATAAATTTTATTAATATCCTGAGAAATCAGAACCATCAAAATGAGTAATGTTTTCTCCATTTGGGGAATCAAAATAATCCAAGAGATCTTCTGGATCACTATGATAGGGATATTCTGGATCACTATGATTTTCATGTTTTAATGGATCTTCTAGATCACCATGATTTTCATGTTTCAATGGATCTTCTGGATCATGTTTCAAGGGATCTTCTAGATCACCATGATTTTCATATTTCAATGGATCTTCTGGATCAACAATATTTATTGTTAATAATTTCACTTCAAGTGGTAAGGTGTAATATCCCTTTTGAGAGAATATTTATGTACATCCTTCTTGATTTTGTTCATACCACTTCTATGTCCACGACCCTTTAATTATCAAATGAGGTTTCATTCACTTTAGGGAATGGTATATAACTGATCGGATAGAACTTGTGGATTTTTTTAGCAAAATCTTATTATTTTAACCAATAGTAGACAATATTTGTTCAGAGTTCTTCTTGAACTTGAGTTTTTGATATTGCTACTTCAGGAGCACTTTTGAGACATGATATATAATATATGATTTTCCTTTTTCCAACATGTCTTCTTTAGAGATTTTTCCTTACATAATTTTAATTATGAGCTGATTTAGAAAGTGCAGAATTTTACTCACTTACACCTTTTAAAATTTTGGCAGAAATATACTTTTGGTCCCTATATTTAGGGGGTGTTTTCAATTTGGTCCTTGTGATTTAAAAGCATTCAATTGGGTCCCTGTGTTTTTAAGCCGTTATCAATTTTACCCCTAGAGTCAACTCCGTTAGAAATTGCTTACGTGGCAAACGGAAATTGCTGACATGGTCATTTAAAAATAATAAAAAATAATTTAAGTCAGACACGTCATTATTCTTATTATTTTTTTTCTTTTCTCTTTTTTTTTTTTTTTTCTTTTCTCTCTCCTCTCCTCTGTTCTTCTTCCTCCCCAAAATGTCATCTGCAATAAACTCTCATCCGACCATTTCCATTCCCATTCCCATTCCCACCACTCCAATCTCTGCAAATCCTAGATTAAGATTTTTGCTTTATCTTTCTCTTTCTCTCCATCTTTGTCTATATAGATATATACATATCTGTAATCTCAATCCAAAAACCAAAAACCAAAACACATGGCTGATAATCTCTCAGATCTAACTGAAACCCAGTTTCTCATTTCAACCAATTAGATCAGATTCACACAAACCAAACCCATCACCGAATTTACTAATTCTCCAAAACGCAACCTTTTCACAACTTCAAAATGTCGATGACATCCTCTCTTTTACTCCGACCAGATCTGAGCTCAAAAATCCACCCCGAACAACCAGAACAAGAACAGAAACAAGAAAAAGAACAAGAACAAGAACAAGATTTTACCTTTTTGGGCATCGACCACTTCGACCGCCTTCCTGATTCACTTCTCTTATTGGTTTTCAACAAGATCGGTGATGTTAAAGCCCTGGGTCGATGCTGTGTTGTTTCGCGTCGTTTTCATTGCCTTGTTCCTCAAGTTGATAACGTTGTGGTTCGTGTTGATTGTGTTATTTCTGACGATGATTCTTCGTCTTTAGCGATCAATTCTTCGTCTATTTCATCTTCCTCTGACAAATCTCGTAACCCTTTTTCGAATCTCTTCTGCTTTGTTTTCGGTGGATTTGTTAAACCTATCCAGGTCATTTCTCAATTCCTCTGCCCGAAGAGACCGTCTAGTTCGTCTAATGGATCCTTCACCTTGTTACTCAGCGAAGACGGCGAGGTCAAACAAGGTGGCGTAATGCATCACTCCTCGACTCAAGTCCTCAAGAACTTCAACAAGATTCGGTTCCTCAAGAAAAAAAATCTGGATAGGAAGAAGAACAGAGGAGAGGAGAGAGAAAAGAAAAATAAAGAGAAAGGAAAAAAAAAAAGAGAAAAGAAAAATAATAATAAGAATAATGACGTGTCTGACTTAAATTATTTTTTATTATTTTTAAATGACCATGTCAGCAATTTCCGTTTGCCACGTAAGCAATTTCTAACGGAGTTGACTCTAGGGGTAAAATTGATAACGGCTTAAAAACACAGGGACCCAATTGAATGCTTTTAAATCACAAGGACCAAATTGAAAACACCCCCTAAATATTGGGACCAAAAGTGTATTTCTGCCTAAAATTTTTTGCAACTTCAGGTGCATCAAATGTAAAGTTGTATTCACTTGCACTTTTATAATTTTGCAACTTCAAGTGCATCCATTTATAATGAGTTCTTGCAAGGTATATCTTCTGGTGCATCCATATTTATAATGAGTTTTTGTAAGGTACAGCTTCTGGTGCATCCATACCTCCCTCTTAAATCATTTCATTTGCCTCTAAGTGGATCTCAGCATCTAGGATCTATGATAAATAATTCTTGCCCAAAATATCAAGGGCAACGAATTCAAGTTTTGTGAGATTTGACATAATATATAGCAAAGATATCAAGATATTAATTAGTATTTAGATCAAGATATAGCAAAGCTATCAAGATATCAATTAGTATTTAGATCAAGATATTAATTCTTTAAAGAAAAACTTATAGTGGATTGAAGACAAAGTGAGAACAACTCTTTTCTTAGGATTTGGTTAGAGCTTCGTGCTGATAACGTGTTGTAAAATGAAAGAGATAGCAAGAGAAATGAAGAACAAAAAAGAAGAGAAACTCTTTCTAAAAACTTTCTTATAAGATGGTCATCCATACCAGAGAGAATTCTCTTATGGAATTCAAGAATTTCTTATATTTCTTACATAACTGAAACCACATAATGATTCAAGTTCACTATTCACATAATAATTAATGTTACTACGCAAGTACTATTTGCACAATGTCATAATAATTCTACCGACGCTTCTACTAGGCAAGTACTATTTGCACAGTTTCATAATAATTCTGCCGA
Organism: Fagus crenata; assembly: GCA_014362285.1. NCBI lineage: Eukaryota > Viridiplantae > Streptophyta > Magnoliopsida > Fagales > Fagaceae > Fagus > Fagus crenata. Next base: position 46,179 of record BKZX01023736.1, read on the forward strand.
CATTTTTACTATGCAAGTACTATTTGCACAGTGTTCGGCACTATTCATAACAAATATAATGGTTGTTAGGCTTTAGGAAAATCTTTGCAAAACTTAACTAACCAATGAAATAAAAAAGCAAAATGAAAAGGTAAATGCACCATCTAAAGGTTGTTACTCTTTAAGAAAATCTTGCCAAAACCTAACCAATGAAATCAAAAAGCAGAATCAATAGGTAAATAGCAGAGTTCAAAAGTAAAAGCACCATACAATGGTACATGCAATCAACTTTAGATTTTTGCTTGTCTGGTCTATCTATATTTGGCCATTTGGGTGAATGATCCACCTTGGTATCAATCACATTATTGGTGCGATTCACAAACGAGATCTCCAAAGTTACTCTCTGATATTAAGGAAATCAATAAAATCCAAAAAAGAGGATCCATGTATACTGCCTAAAGCATTCATCCAATCTTGCAAAGATTTAAAAAACATATACTTTATAGAAGGGCAAATATTATTTTATACCACTTAATGTGGATATACATTGTTGTTGTGATCACTCTTTACATTCTTAGATTTTTATTTTTGCCCATTATTTTCTGTTTCAATTTTATTTCTATATAAATTAGAGGAGATTTAGATTTTCTTTGTCAATTGGCTATTTTTTATAGAATTTCTTGGAATAGTTGGTTCTTATATCTTTATTTTTTATTGATATTTTTCTCTTTTGTATTGTTATAGTATATGTTTGGCTATGATTATTTCCTTCTAGACTGTTGCTTTGCTTAAAAGTTTTCGTGCTTGGTTTTTGTATGGAAGTTGGCAACATCAGTGGAGAATTTTTCTACCTTAATATTGTCTTCGCTTTTTAATAGGGACCAAAATTTTAACGAATTAAATTAACAATAATAACCCATTTCGAGGTCTCTCAATGTGAAGTTATAAGTTATGAATTGTTTGTAGATATTACATCATTTGATTAGCCAAAAAAAATATAAATAAAAATTCTTTGATTACAATTCCCCAAATGCTTGTGGGTCCGCACCACATACTCTATAAATGTGCTTTTCCTTGAGCGTTAAGCAGCGAAATCAAACCCATATCAGTTTTGTTTCGAAAAACCAACACCCACTCGTACCAACTGCGACTTTGCATGGGGCTTTCCCAGTTGAGTTCAGCTCCACCATCCTCACGGACCTCATCCTTTTGCATGTCTACCTTTATTCTTTTCTGGTGGTGTGGCTTGTTAGTCAACTCCGTGGTTAGCGGGAATAATGAGACTGACCGGTTGGCATTGCTTGAGTTCAAAGCCAAGATCACTCTTGACCCTTTCGGGGTTATGACATCTTGGAATGACAGCATCCACTTTTGCCAATGGCGAGGGGTTACTTGTGGTCGTCGACATCAGAGGGTCACTGTGCTGAACCTGCAATCTCTGAAACTGGTAGGCTCTATATCACCACATGTTGGAAATTTAAGTTTTTTGAGGAATCTAACCCTTCAAAATAACACCTTTCATAATGAAATCCCTCCTGAAATAGGCCGTTTGCACAAATTGCAATCCTTACAGTTGCGTAATAACACACTTAGTGGCAAAATTCCAAGCAATTTATCTGCTTGCACCAAGCTCCAAGTCCTTTTCTTCAGTAGGAACCTTCTGACTGGAGAAATCCCTGCAACACTTGGCACTTTATCAAAACTCCGAGGCTTTCATATTTCCAAGAATAATCTGACCGGAAGTATCCCATCTTGTTTTGGAAACCTCTCATTTCTAGAAGTGTTTGCTGTAATTTATAATAACTTGGGTGGGATTATCCCTGATTCTTTTGGCCAATTGACCAAACTTTCATATTTTTATGTGGCTGCAAATAGGTTATCCGGTACAATTCCTCCTTCAATCTTCAATCTATCTGTATTGGAAGAATTTGATGTAGGATACAACCAAATCCAAGGGCGTCTTCCGATGGACATAGGTATCACTCTACCTAATATCCAATTCTTTTCCGTTAGTCACAACCAATTTATTGAATCTATCCCTGTTTCAATTTCTAATGCCTCAAATTTAGATGTACTTCAATTGAACCATAATAAACTAAGCGGAAAAGTTCCTTCTTTGGAGAAGCTAAATCGAATGAGATGTTTCAGGATTCAAATTAACAATCTTGGAAATGGAGGGAAAAATGACTTGAGTTTTCTCTGTTCTTTAACAAATGCCACCTATCTGACTTTATTGGAGATAAATGCTAATAACTTTGGGGGAGAGTTGCCTAAGTGCATTGCCAATCTCTCAACTACTCTTACAGTATTGCTTCTAGATAGTAATAAAATATTTGGAAACATTCCTAATGGGATAGGAAATCTTATCAACTTGCAAGACCTTGAGATGTGGCAAAACAAATTATCAGGTAATATTCCTTTTGAAATTGGAAAGCTTCATAAGTTACAATATTTGGCATTAAATACAAACGATTTCTATGGGAACATTCCATCCTCTATTGGAAATTTAACAGTCTTGATAGACTTGCATTTAGAGGGGAATAATCTTCAAGGCAACATCCCTTTAAGTCTAAGCAAGTGCCAAAATTTGATATTCTTGAATCTTCAGAATAACAATCTCAGTGGTTCGATATCCCCACTACTCATTGGTCTCTCAAACTCACCAATTTTATTATATTTGGCTGCCAACCAATTTACTGGTGTACTTCCCATGGAAATAGGAAAATTTATAAATCTACAAGAATTGGATATTTCTAAAAACATGTTGACTAGTGGAATTCCAGCAAGCCTTGCTAATTGCGTAAAGCTAGAATATCTAGCTATGGGAAGAAACCTCTTACAAGGGATCATTCCTCCATCTTTGGAATCATTAAGAGGTCTTCAATATCTAGATCTTTCTGACAATAATTTGTCTGGCCAAATTCCAAAATTTTTGGAGCAATTTGTCTTCTTGCAATTTTTGAATCTGTCTTACAACCATTTTGAGGGTGAGGTACCAACAGAAAGAGTTTTCAAGAACACGAGTGGAGCTCTGATTATGGGAAATGGTGAGCTTTGTGGGGGCATACCTAAGTTTCTACTTCCTAAATGTAAATACGAAAAATCCAAGAAGAGGAAGTGGAACCTTAACTTGAAGTTAATAATCTCCATCTTTTTTGGGCTTATTGGAGTAACTTTGGTTTTTTCAATTCTACTTCTTTCTTCTTTAAGAAAGAAAAGAAAAGAAAATACTTCAAGTGACTCAGGAAATTTGCTTTTGAATCTATCTTACCAAAGTCTCCTAAATGCAACCCAAGGGTTCTCTTCCACCAATTTAATTGGTGTGGGTAGCTTTGGGTCCGTGTATAAAGGAATTCTTGATCAAGGTAGACATACAGTTGCTATCAAGGTGCTCAACCTTTCGCGTCACGGAGCTTCCAAAAGTTTCAAAGCAGAGTGTGAGGCTCTACGAAACATTAGACATCGAAATCTTGTAAAGGTCCTCACATCATGTTCTGGTATTGACTATCAAGGGCATGATTTTAAGGCTTTGGTAATGGAGTTCATGGGAAATGGAAGCTTAGATGAATGGTTGCATCTAACTCCAAGAATAAATGAGACTCTTGAGGAACAAAGGAGTTTGAGTCTTCTTCAAAGATTGAATATTGCCATTGATGTTGCTAATGCATTGGATTATCTTCATCATCATTGCCAAACACCAATCGTTCATTGCGACCTCAAGCCTAGCAATGTTCTTCTTGATGATGAAATGATTGGACACGTAGGTGACTTCGGCTTGGCAAGATTCCTCTATGATGCTACTCAAGATTCTTCTATTGACCAATCAAGCTCCATCGGAGTAAGAGGAACGGTTGGTTATACTCCTCCAGGTGAATATCATTTTCCTTTCTTAAATTTAATTATTTTCCTTTTCCCATTGTCTTTTACTTTATTTTAAAGCATGAGAGGACAAGTTTAACAAGAATGTACTGTAGCTAGAAGATAGAATTTAATATAACAAAATTTTCCACTTATCTTAATTCTTTTCCTTGTATGTGCCACTGAAAAAGCTCTTTTAATAGCAATAGGTTATATATCTTTTTCCTTCTTTATTTAATACAAAACTATGTTCACATTACATATATATTATGTGTAATTGCAGAGTATGGTGTGGGAAATGAAGTGTCAACATATGGTGATGTCTATAGTTACGGCATATTATTGTTAGAAATGTTCACAGGAAAAAGACCTACTGATAACATTTTCCAAGAGAGCTTAAACCTTCATGAGTTTGTTAAAGCAGCTTTGTCGGAACGAACAATTGACATTATAGATCCTATCCTTCTTTGGGAAAGAGAAGAAGGGGAGACAAGAATGAATAGCATTAACCGCAATGAGAGTCAAAATGGAAGTCCAAAAAGTAAAGAATGCTTAATTTTGATACTTGAAATTGGAGTTGCTTGTTCGGTCGAATTTCCAAGAGAAAGGATGAATATGAGTGCTGTTATAATTGAGCTACTTTCAATTCGACAAAAACTTCTTGGAACAAATATACGCAGACAAAGGCTTCAAGTCACAGGTAAATTTTGTTTGTCTTGGTTGTTGTTATAATTTGGTAGCACGTGATCTAATTTTATAAGGCCATTCCAAATGTTTTAAGGGAAGAATGAGACATTCATATAGCGATTAGAAATCAATTGCCTTTATATTAGTATTTTTTTTATTCAAGCAAAGCTTAAAGATTGGTGACACTTGAAATTTGATAAGCCCAGTTACTCTTCTATATATATAATACCTAAACGCATGATATGCCACTGAAATCTTTTTTTCTATTTGGTGAATTCTATCATTGAAGTGATTTACAAGAAATTGGCTTACATCTTATTACTCTATATATAGAGGTCTCTATCGATGACATATATAAGATCAAATTATTGCCTGACATAGCCATTTGAAGGCTACAAAGTTAAAGTTAACGAATTTGTTAGAGAAGTTTGCTAGTTTAGAATTTTAAATAAAATCTATGTAAATGGGTACCAATGCCACAAATATTGAATGAGTTGGGATTTGTCAGTTCCGCAAATGGTCATTCTTGCATCATGAATTTTCTTGATAGTAAAACATAATTGAATGTTTAATTTACAAAATAAGTTATTGATAATGAATATCTATTGAACTCTTTTTAATTTAGGGAAAACGTCATTTAGCATACTGTCATTTTCTGAAATCCGAAGCTTATTATTTTAATATATTGAAATTATCTTCCTTCTCCACAGGTGCACAAGGATGATGACTTATAATGAAGGTTGCCATAGTGATTTCTATTTTATGATGTATAATATTGGAGCAAATAATCTATCTTGTAGCTTCCCTATGTATTTTTTTTTTCCTGTATCAAGTATGTAAACTTTCATTATTAATTATGTTTGTGTTTTAATGTACTATTGAATAAAATTTTAGCCAAAGCTATGCAGAGTAAAAAACCCTACAGATTTTACATGCTCAAGAAATTTTAAAGCTGATATATGCAGGCTAAATTTTTGCATGGAATCAAGAAGTACCCTATAGAATTGATTTTCCATGCACCCCCTGCTATATTCCTTACGCACTTCTATTATATTCCTAACCTGTTAGTAAAGCTTAAAAATAACCCAAGTATCTTATATCGTGAGAATATTGATTAATGCCTTAATGGAACACAAATATTGGTGTGGGGTGTCATATTATATTAGGGCCTAAAAGCCCAATCCATTGTATTTTGAGGCCTAACCCATTTAAGTTAGGCCCAATTATTTGTATGCCTCTCTCCCTATTTCCCATGTAGCCTATATAAAGGCCTCCCCATTCTATTGTGAGAGGAGGCGAATGATGAGTAAGAAAAGACTAGGTGGACGTAGGCCCCATTGGCCGAACCACGGTAAATCTTGCGTCATTTTCCCATTTTGCCCCCAACCACGCCAAAGCCCGAAAATGCGGTTTCGACCCTAGAAATAAATTAGGAGTAGCTATTTTGACCTCCTACAATTGGAATCCCTGATTGCAACTCTTATGATGGATAATCGGTTTGGGATTTTAAATAAAGAAAAAATTAAAGAAAACCTTGAAATTTTATTTAATAAAAGGATTAGCACAATTAAAAAAAAAAAAAAAAAAAAAATCAATTATATGGCATTTGACCCTTGTTAGTTGTTACAATCAAGAAGAAATGAAAATTATAAGATATAATTCCAAACACAACTCTATCTACCTTCTTTGATTTTGGTTCAAAATTTAAGTTAAGAAATGGGAATGTGCTAGATGCCCTCCACACTGGATTCGAAAACTGGCTTATTGGCTTCCAATAGTCAATACTAAATCTACTTTAGAATTACTTTGTGAACTTTAACCCCTCAGGTGTAATTGAAAATAATATTAGTGATATTCTCCCTTTTGTATTATGTGATATTTATGAAATCCAATAATACCAGCTAGACCAAACCATTTCTATAAAAGAAAGAAAGAAATAATATTAGTGAATTTTAATCTATAAAAGTGTAATTCCAATTAATTTTGGCGAGTTTCAATCGTTGAAGGTTTTATTCAAACTAATTTTGATAAGTTTTGACAATTCAAGGTGTAATTCAAATTAAATTTAGTAAATTTAGCTGTTCAAGATGTAATTTGACTTACTTTTATAAAATTTGAGTAATTTTCTCTCTCTTGTTCCTCTTTCTTTTTGTGCACGTGAGCTTTTGGGTCATTTTCTCTTTTATATTGGGTTCATGTGAATTGGTCCAAGCGTCTTGGGTTTGTGTAGTTGCCATATTGATTCTGCCCAATCATTTTTGACACATGGCAGTTTTCAACTAGGCTCATTTTGGATTGGGCCTATTCTTATTTAAACAAAAGTCAAATGTTTTTAGGCATAAGCTCGTTTTATTTAAAGGTAAAATTTAAGTACAGTTCCTTAGGTCAAATACATTAAGTTCCTAGTTGAATTCAAATACATTGAATTTAAAGGGTATGTTTGGTGAGTGCGTTTTGTTTTTTGTTTTCTAAACTTGTATTTAAGTGTTTTGAAAAATTGCTTTTAAAAATAATTTTTTAATAGGTTTGAGATCAAAAAATTTGTTTGGTTGATGTTTTGCACATTTTTGTAGTAATGTGTTCATTTATTATTTTATTATTATTATTATTTTTTTTTTACTATCAACACCAACCTCCACCACAGCCACCGACAACCATAGCTAGCCACCATTCACCAACAAAACCAACGGTCACAGCAACACACCCACCAGCAACCACATCTTGACCCACTGCAAGACCCACCACAAACCAACAAAACCCAACCACAATTTCAACAAAACCCCACCACCGCCCACCACCGGCCACCACAGACCAACAAATCTCCACCGTGAGAGAGAGGGATCGGTCCCATCACGAGCCACGTTGGGTGAGAGAGAGATCAGCCTCAGATCGGGGAAGCCCAGCACCACCACAAAGCTTATTGCGAAGCCCAGGCACCATCGCGAAGCTTATTGCGAGAGAGATCGGAAGCCCATGTGACCATTGCGAATCCCACCGAGAGGCACATCAGGCGAGACCGCGAGAGAGATTGGCACCATGAGCTACGCCGATGAGAGAGAGGGAGAGGATAGTGAGAGTTGAGCTCAAATGAAAGAGAGAAATTTTTTTTTTTTTTTTTATTAAACAAAATCATTGAGTACAGAATACAAAAAATGAAAACATCAAAAAGATGTTCTCAAAATGTTAGATTTGAGTATTAGTTGTACAGTGTTTGGACTTGAATACAAAAACAAAATTCAATTGCCAAACAAAAAACTTTGTGGTGGGGCTTGCGATTTTTTGGTTTTGAGTATAGAATACTGGATTTAAATCGAGGAACCAAACATGCTCAAATATTCTTGAAAAAAATAACATTGTTTGTATTTCATTGGTTTATGCAACCATGTGTTTGAATTCAATTAAGAAACCTAATGTACCTAATCTAAAGAACTGTACCTAAGTTTTACCCTTTATTTAATATATTTTTTTATTGCTAACCAAAACATAGATGAGTGCTTGGTAATATGAATATCTTCTGAAAACTACATTAGCCTATTAGCAAAAAAAGAAAAGAAAAGAAAACTACATTAGCCTCCACCAATCCTTTCCTGAATGCTTAGCCCTTAGTTCCATCCAAGCTGAGCTGCAAGAAAAAAATTTCCTCCAACTGTTGGTAGTCACTTCAAAGCATCCTCTTGAAGCCCTTATAAACCCTGACCAGATTCTTTTATCTTGCAGGAGTCCATTTCCAGTTCCCTTCATGAAGGACACTAGAAACTCTTATTGGATATGACTAAATTTTTTTATAAGGCCATTAACCATAAGGTCCACCTAGCTGTTTGAACCAAAACAAAGCCCAAGCCCACACTAAATAAGTCAATTGGCACGTGGGAGGGTTGGTGGAAACAAACCCCACGATTTCTTCTCTTTCCTTGATAAGATATTGGTTCGTGGTGATTTGCGGCATCAAAGAGATGAAAAATCCCTCCAATACGACCAATAAAATCTCGCCACATAATACTAATTTACATGTCAACTAAGTGAAATCGGGGGAACACTTAGGTCCCTTCATGGGACCAGTATTGATTTTGATAAAATTTGTGTGTTTTGTGGCAAATACTGTGTCCGTATTGATAATGTGTGTTTATTGTTGTAAAAATAAAATGTGTGAATTCTGGTAGAATTTGTGATATTTGTGATAAAGTTAACTTTAATACAAACGACACACATTTTACAATACCTGACAGACATTTATCAAAACACACACAATATTTTATCAGAACACCCACAAATATTACAATTTTTGATACCTTTGACAGGACGGTCCCGCAGCGGGACCTAAGAATTTCCCGTGAAATCGTAATAGCACAACTTTTGTATGATTTCTAACATATCAATTAGTAACATTTGTGTAATAAAATCTGTAATATTTCTAACATCATTCTTTGAAACAATTTCAATATGGGGATTATTCAAATTAAAAGCATAGATTGATTCAAGTCGGCTGAAATCATGAGTCTAGCTTTTCCTTATTATATGTCCATAGGTTTTCCATATGGATTAGCCCCAAAGATGTAAAATGTACAATTCTCATGATTAACTGGATTCAATGCGAGCTAGAACCCATAAAGAACACAACTTTTATTGTGTGTTATAATTTTTGCTTTTACAGTCCTACCCTGCAACAGTTAGTATAAGATCCATACTATTCTCTATCAAAAGTCCACTCATTCTATCATATGCCTTATTATACTATCTTTAAAGCTCCAAAGTTGAAACCCCTCATAAAATAGATGTATTTTTCATGAATCTATGCAATAATTGGTCACATTTTATCCAAGTGGATTGTCTTATCAATCAGAGCCCAAAAAGGGTAGCATAAGTGCATAACATTTCGACACCAATTGATGAACCCTCTATACTAAGGTTCTCGATCAACCAGATCCGATCAGGTAGCCTAGTCAGGTTTTCAAAATAGTGGAATTACCGAATCCAGCTCATTTTGCACAGAGGATTTGCTTATTTACTAAAGTCATTACTGGACAACCAATGAGTGAAATTCCTTGGTCATTTCGTTTTTTACTGGTATATAGTTAGGTGAAATTGTTGAAAAATATAATACCACATTTACTGAAAACTCCTCACCTTAAAATCAATAATAATTAAATATAAGTACTTACTAATTGAAAACGATTATTGAATGTTTTGATTTTGCATAGTGATTGATAGAATACTTACCAAATTAGAAGTTTTAACTTTTAACTAGCAGGTAGAACCTCCAACAAGATTCATTTACTCATTATGTTAATTTATCTCCGAGAGGACATATAACGGTAGTGGCCAACGGATGATCCATTACCATCCGGTTTGTTATTTTACAAGACCGTGATCATCAACCATCCACTCGACTCTCCCATGATAGACTTTCCCAACCCATTAACAAGACTCATGTAGTCATGTGTGATGTGTGGTACTTCATCAACCATCCACATTGCTATTTTTATAAAAATTAATTGAACCTCCACTAATTACTAAAAAAAATAAAAAAACAATCCACTTTGTTAATTTTTGAAAATTTTAATGAAACCTTGGCTATCTCGTTAGTCCACATAGTTCAATCATCCCGACGAGTACAAACTCCACAACTTTCAGATGTTGGTATTGGAAGTTATCAAGACTAGTGAAGAATTATTCTAATTTAGTAAATATAGTCCATGAATAAATTGAGTCATTTTGATTTTTGAGGTCTCTTAATGTGTAATTTATTAGAAAAATCTATTTATGCCCATTTACCTACCCCATCCCCACATCACACTTTGCTATTATATAAAATGAACTTCCATTAATCATCCTCTATTTAATTAATTAATTAATTTTTTATTTTTTTAAAAAGACCTCCACTGACGTTCTAATGAGTCATGGTCCAACTCCAAGGAAGTGGCCCTTGCTTTGAAAATTTCTTTAGTCTATTTATGCCTAGTTACCTACCCATTATTCCCAAAGTTGTATATTCCGTTCCGTTCCAGCCGGAACAGATGGAAAATCTCGTATCGGTATGCAAACCGGTACGAGATAACCCCCCATTCCATCTCAGATAAAATTTCGGGGTGTTTCGGGTCATTCGGTCGTTTCTGTGAATTTCGGCTCATTTCGGCCGGTATATGTATTTCGGCTGGTTTACTTTTTTGGGGTTTTATTTTTTATTTTTTTCTCTGCTCTCCTTCTTCTTCTTTCCTTTTTCCGCCCAAATCTCTCTTTATCTCTATACCTTTTCTTTACTATTTTTTTTTTGTCTTTTTGGTTCAAGTGCCGTGACCTACCCCTCTTCCTTCTTCCTTCTTCTTCTTTCTTTTTTCCGCCTAGCTCTCTCTCTGTCTTTGTACCTTTGGTGGACTGCCCGAAGAACTGCTGTAACTTTACAGCTTGCAATGAAAAACCAAAACAGCTTTCAATCAACTTTTATTTGTATGGTCATTTAATGCTTCCTCTTTTTAAGTGGGTGGCAAAATTTTAAAATTAAAATAATAAAAATACGTTATCTAAGTTGTTTTTTTTTTTTTTTTTTTAAATTAAAAATTCACAATTCTCTGTAAAATAACAGCAATTAATGCCCCTTTAACAAAATCCTATTTTTATAATATTTCTATTATATTATTCAAATTCAAGTGCATAATATTATTATTAGTATTAAGATTGATATGGGCTTATAATTTGAAAGATTCCTAACAAATTATAGATTTTGATGAATAAACATATAAATAAGTGAATATATATATAGCGGTAAACCCGAAACGAAACGCCGGTATTGACCGATACCGAAATATACCATTCTAATGGCCAAACCGAAACGGTATCTACAACTTTGATTATTCCTTGGGGTTTGAAAATTTCCTCCTTATTCTTTATTAGCTTTTTGCTAATGAATTTTTTAAGGACACAAGTTAAGGAAGTAATAATTAAACCCTTAATTACTCACTTATATAGGAAATAGTAAAAGATATTAATACACTTTTACAAATTGCATTAAAAAAAAAAATTTATTATTAAGCAAAAATTCCATCATAAATTTTTCCTTTTTTTTTTTTTTTTTTTTTTTTTTTTTTTTTTTTTTTTTTTTT
>BKZX01023737.1:0-16163 GCA_014362285.1 Fagus crenata
TGGGACCCGCAACCCATAGTGGGCGGATCATGGGCTCGGGTCCATCCTGACCCATTAAATTATAACAGTGCCTATCGCGTATCTCGATTTGTACCCATTTATTATACTAACCGGTTGACAAGTTTTTTTCCCACCGTACAAATGAACACTTATCTTTGATGGTCTCTTATTGACCACCTAAATTTAATATATGTAGGCCCGAAAAGAACATTATCTAGAAGACTAGGATTATTCCTATTTGTAATAATTAATTTAAAGTCTTTCCACTATTACACATGTGACGTCACTAACGTGTATGAGTCGGACCAAATGCGACCCTTTGTGTTTCAGCCTATATAAGAGAATTCAGCCTATATAAGAGTGGAGCACGACGAGCTAAAACACTACACTGGTAAATTTCTCTTCTCTTCTTTCAATTATTTTCCCAAACATACCCTTTGTGTTTTCTTTACTCTAAATTTACAACTGAAGCCCTACTCTCTTCTTGAGAAAAATCATTTCTACCCTATGTCAAACGTTCCAAGAACCATTCGTTCCCTGATCTTATGGGGAAGATCCTTCCCTGAGAGACAACCCTCTTTCAACGTCGCATTCATTGCTATAAGAAACCACTTCCAACAAGAACAACTTATGGCTAATTCATTCCATGTCATTTTCGCCTTTATCACTCCACTGGTCCTCAACTTACTTGGACTGAGGTATCAAGGGAATCTCATTACTCCATTTGATACACAGCCCATAACCATGATGGTCGGCATTTCTTGCTTGTTAGCATATTGCTTGGCATATGGCTTTGAAATGAAGAGTCATATGGTGTTGTTTGGTTCACTGTCATTGGCATCCTTTGTATCAATTTTATTCCCATACTCAGTCCAACTGACTCGATTAGGACTCTATGCATTGCTGTTCATGGGCTTGCCATTATATGCCCAAGTCAGAATATTCTGGAACTGGATCGTGCAGAGAATCGTCCCTACACTCTTTCGTGCACGAGCAAGGAGCATGAGACAAAGATCAAATACCGCACACTGGCTTGTGGCAGCAAACACCTCTAGGAATCAGGGAAACCTACTTCCACTGTAAATCAAAGAAATTCAGGCTACTTCCGAAAGACATATACTTGCAGATTTAAATTTATGATGTAAGGTAGATAATTCTAAAGTTGACAGAGAGAACGAAAAAGAAAAATAAAGGCCTTACACAATCAAAGGAATACCAACACAAGTTTTTTAATATATTGTCTATCAGAAGAAGTTTAGTAAATTTTCAATGTAAGTGTGAAAACCACGATTGATTCTAAATCTGACGAAATTTCTGAGTACGTACTGTTCTTTCTTCTTTATTCAAATTGAAGAATTGCATTTTTAGATTCCATGATTGCTAGATGAGGTCAGCTATGCATGTTTATAGTGCATATACCATCAAATCTTTGAACCATTTGGTAAGTACTTGAAAGAACGATAGATAAAAAAACAATCGTGTTTGTCATAAGAAAGTAGTAAGAGCGTTGGTTGCAGAAATGGAGTCCAGTCCAGCCATTCTTGTCGGAGACCTTCAGTGGACTATATGAGCAAAATTCAATGATATCAATGCAAAGTCTTACTAGTCTATAGGAAAATTTATTCAGTCCGATAGAAACAAATCAAAATACCCAAAATGATGTGGAAAAGGAGGAAGAAATCACCCAATTGCAACTTACAGAAATTAACAGAGCACAATTTGAAAAGAAGACAAATCAAAATACCCAAAATGATGAGCACACTCACACATGCTTCTTGTCCAAATTCACAAACCCAGAATCAGAAAAGTTTCTCAACTAACCCACTCTTCTTGTCGAAATTCACGGACACAGAAAATCATAACAGCCAGAAAAGTATTCCCCAAATTCACAAACCAAACTTCCCTTTTCATCTTCTTCCTCAACTCTAGTCCGGCCTCTTCTTTTTCTTCTTTTCTTCCCCATTCTCAACTAACTCACGCTCCTTCTTCTTGATTTAAAGTCGTCTCAAGCTCAAAGGGTTCGTGACGATGAGTGGGTTTGGCACAAGATGGCGTAGGAAGAGCAACTCTGGGAGTTGATCTGCACAAGACACTAGGCTAACATTGATTGCCCCAACTAGCAACTTCGAACTATGTTCCTCACGTACGGTGGATTCAGTTGGCTCCACTCGCTCGCCAAGTCCTCAAAGAACGAACTCCATTGCCATTGCCATTGCCACCGCCTCGTCCACCTCGAACAACTCGCCGTCCCCGAAACGGCGCTGCTTCCCCCTTGTCATCCATTAATGCTATTGCTTTGTGATTCAGAGAGAGAGATGAGCAGATCTGCGTTGTGAAGAACTGAAATCAGAAATAAACAAATAAAAAAGAAAAAGTAATTTTATTCTTTTTTTTTTTTAATAAAAAAATGCTGACGTAAAATAACATTATTCAAATTTCAAACATAAAGTTTAGTTTTTTTTTTTTTCGTGGCTAAATAACATGAAGTTTAGTTGAGTTGATAGATGGGATGATTCAAAATGAAATTAAATATTAAAACCCAGATTTTAAAACTTAAGGGAACAAAATTAAAATAGTGGGGATAAATGTGTACTTTAATCTTATGAATATATTTTTAAAATAGTCTTATTTTAGATTAAAATGCATTCTACTATTTACAATTGAAAGTTGTTTAATTTCTTTAGATACTTTTTTAGTCAATTTTCCTAATATTTACAATTTGAATATTTTTATTTGTATTTTAATTAATTATTAAATTATTTATGACATCATCCCAATTTGACCCTTGTCAAACCTCAATCCAATCTTGCAAACCTTAAGCCTCTTCTTTTTCTGATTCTTTAATGATTTGACTCTTAGGCTCACAAACCTCCAAAAGGCTCTCCATGAGGAATGTGGAGAGCCAGACAATAAAAATGGTGTTTCAACAACCTCTGTAGAGGCTCTCTACATTTCCTAAATGCTACGGTAGCTCTCCATAAAGGAAGAGCTACTGTAGCTCTCCAGTCGGTTAAAAAAATAATATCACAATCTTTCTTTATTATTTCTTTGTTCTCCAGTCGATTCTCTCTCCCTTCTCTCCTCTCGGTTTTCTGGTGACAATGGAAGAGCAGTTGCTACTCTCGGCTCCCTCTTCCAAACCAGTGCTCAGAAATCTCAATCCCATCTTCATCTCCATCTAAAAAAAAAACCCATCTCCAAAAATCCACAAACCCAAAAATCTCAATTCACAAACCAACAAAACCAATGGATCTAAAACAACAAACCCATAAAATTTGATTTGAAATGAGAGAGAAACACAAGCCCATGGCAATGGAGGACGATCACTGCGATGGAAGGGACGAGCACGGTGGTGGAGGGGATGAGCAAGGGGTTTCTCTCTCTCTCTTTTTGTCTCTCTTGGGTTTCACAGGGGGTTTGGGTTTCTCTTTAACTTGTTACATGAGATTTTAATTAACTGTGAACATATGAGATGAGAGAGAAATAAATAATTAAAAATGAATAAAATTTTTTTATTTTAACAAAATAGAGAAAGGAATACAGAGACTATTGGAGGGTGTGAAAAAAAGTGAATAGATAAATGTGCAAAACTCTCCATATGTGGAGAAAAAAAATAAAGAGACTCCTAGAGTTGCTCTTAAAACATTAATATGGATTTCATATTATGAGGCAATTTCATCTTTTTTGGGCTTGACAAAATTCCTATTCAGAGTGTGCTTGTTTCTGGGCATCTCTCTCATCTCTTCTTTGTATCCCAAGCCATATTTACACATGGCATTTTGACTATAAACTTCAGAGAGCTTCTTGATTCCTTGGTTGAACTTTCCCAACCCCATAATTGACTAATAACCCATCTTCTTCATTATGGAGGCAATGACTACGCTCGAAGTTTTCATTACTTCAAAGTCTCGCAGGTGTATATCATTGTTACTCTTGATATCACACACTGGTGCGCTAATTTCTCCATCACCTAGAATGGTGAGTGTTAGCCTTAAGGTTTCAATACCTATTAATTGGCTAATTAATCCAAGGATATTTATGTAATTTTGATGATAACAATGATTTTAAGTTATTCATAAATGATATTTTCATGTAAACTAATGATTTATTTTTAAAGCATAATGTTGACTAGTGATTTAATTGGATCGACATGTTCAATCAAGTATCAAGAAAATGAAAAGTTGACAAGTTGCAAATTCATTGAAGATGAAAGTCATTAAGACTCAAGTCAAAAGAATCAAGCTCAAGAATCATGTTCCAAGACATATGAGAAGTAAGAGTTAGGTTTTGTAAAGTTTATTAAGATTTTATCTTTATGGCTCAAACTTTAAAACCAACACAAAATGATTTTCAAAAAATATTCATTTAGTCCAAAACCCATTTTATAAACAAATATTTATAGGACTAACATATTTTCAAAGAAAATTAATCAAACCGCTCAAAAGGATAAAATTATGAAAGTTTGATTACTTAAACGATAGCCAAAAATAGCCTAAGGTTGGAAACCCTAAATGTAGGTGACTGCATCAAGGATCTAGTCCAACCGACTGAATTGGCCCAGTCAACTGAAAAATCCAACCCGAGAGTTTTTGTCCAAATTTGAACATTCAATCCAGGCGACTGAATCTCAATCCAGGCGACTGGATATTTTAAAATTCAAATTATAACAAATAATTGCTTTTTGTAACGGATAAATTTTCAAAAATAATATTTCTATATTCAGATCCAGGCAACTGCTTTGGATCCAGGCGACTGGATCACTTTAAATTTGAATGAAAAGCAAGTTAGCCACCATAACAGGAAGAAATCAATTTTGGCTATAAATACTACTTTTTCTGTGTTTCTAAACATTGAGCATACAAGAGAAATCCATAGAGAAAGAAAAGACAACATCTTTTACATCAATCCTTCCTTTCTCAAGCTTATATTTTCATATCATTTAAAATCCTTGATTGAAAATCAAATTCTTCTAAATACTTCTTGAGCCATATTTATCAAATCTTTGATATACTATTAAAGTGAGCAAATTATGTACTACTACTTTTTAAGAGAGCATTATTTTGTACAACAATCCTTTGTTGAAACTTGCGAGTGTTTTGGTATAAATCCTAATGAGTGAAAATGCTTTTTCACTCAGTGGTTACTCTTGACCGATAAATCAAGATTGTGGTTACTCTTCACCGTGTAAGTAAGATTTGTAATGATTTGATCTTCACCCGAAAGAAGATTGTCATATAGTGGATTTAGGAATCCTCGAGAAGTGATCTTGAGGCAGGGATGTAGGCCAAGAAGCCGAACCTCAATAAAAATCACCGTGTTTGATTTTCTCTCTCTCTATCTCTTACTCATTCAATTGCTTATATATACTTGTGCTTAATTTTCTATCATATCTATGTTGCAATTGAATTGTGTTCTTATAATTGCTTAATCAATATTTGCTATTTGAAAATAGTTTTTTAATTCCTCATTAAAATCGAAAAGTTTGCCTCAACCTAAATCACCCCCCCTCTTAGGTTGATATTTGGGTAACAGTGAGGACTCCTCCTTTCCATGGCAACTTGAGCTTTTGATGGACTGTAGAAGGCACAATCCCTAGAGGATGCATCCAGGCTCTTCCCAATAGCAAGTTGTAAGATGTGGTGATCTTAAGAACATGGAATAGTACTGATGGGCTTACCGGTCCTAACTGACATTCAGCTTCAAAGGTTCCAATGACTCCTCGACTGCTTTCGTCATAGGCTCGGACTGTGAGACTTGAAGGTGCTAGTTGCCCTTTAGTCAACCCTATCTTGGTGGTAGTGTGAATCGGGCATACATTGATTGAAGATCCATTGTCGACCAACAACTTCAGCACTTTGGAACCTATGCACTCTATAGTCACATATAGAGCTCTATTGTGATCTCCCTCTTCGGGTGGCAAGTCTTTGGTAGTGAAGATGATGGCAGATTCATCGGTGGTCATGCCCATGATGGATAGCACTTGCTCCGGTGTGGTATCCATTGGAACTTCCTTCCCAGCCATAGCTTCTAGTATAACATCTCTATGCTTTTGCAAGGCCATTATCAATCCCCAAATAGAAATGCTAGCCTGAGTCTTCTTCAGTTGAGCTAGAACTTTGTCTTCCTCCGTTTCTTTAGGAGCTTTGGCCTTGTCAACTTCCCTTGCAAATGGTGGGTCTCACTCAGCATAGTCTTCTTCTAGATAAAGAGGTTTGAAGTGCCTTCCTCCTCTTCTCAAATGGTGCGCCTCTTCAATTTCAGTGATGTCTTCAACATACCAGCTAGTGCTTTGAGCTTGCCTTTCTCCTTTGAGATCATCCTAAGCTTCATCATCAATGGCTAGCACCCAATCTTCTCATAGTACTTCAATGAAATTGATTTGATTCGGGGGAGGTATTCTTTGATAGTTCGGCGACAGATTCTACTACACATTAGGTTGATTGGTAAGCCTTGTGAGAAACTCAAATAGTATTGGATCAAGGGGAGACCTCTTTCCGCAAACCTTTTCCCCACGGATGTGAGGAGAGGAATGCATACTTCGAGGTTCCAGGTCCTGAACTAAAAGGGTTTGGTGGTACTGTTTTAGACAGGTAGTCATCGGATCCGAGTTCGATCCAAAAGTCATGAGGGACATGTAATGATTTTTGAAAATGAAGGGAAAAGACTTTCACAACAAGATACAACAAGATATATACATATAATAATGTTGCAGAAATTAAATCTCTATCCTATGTTTTCAAAGATAAACATATAAAATCATCCAAACATTATATGAAAAGAAAAGAAGGGAGAGATATCCCTGCACAAAATTCCAACATATGATATGTACATGTGATCAAACACACAGAAAACAATAGGCTTAAATCCTTTAAGTCCCTTGCGGAGTCGCCAAGCTATCAATGCCGGAAAATCGTTCGATGATTGTTCCCAACTCCGACCTCCATTGGGCTCGACAGAATCTTGCTTTTGTGTTTGTGTGCTTGTGTGTGTGTGTGTGTGTGTGTGTGTGTGTGTGTGTGTGTGTGTGTGCTCCTGCTAGGAGTGGGCAAAAAACCGTGGAACTCGACCCGCCCGACCAATCTGGCCGACCTGCTCGCCCGCCCGTGAGCATATATACGGATGGATACGGATACGGATATTTTAAATATCCAGATAATGGACGGATAACGGTTTTGGAATTTTGGTCGGGTGGATACCCGCTCGCTCGACAATATTTAATTAAATAATATATATATATATATATATAAACCTATAACTACCCATAATCCCATACCCGCCCGCTAATACCCACCTACCTGTTCAGTACCCTGTGAGAACCACGACCTTTAACCCAATGCAAAGGCCTAAACATGATTCTCAAAATGGAGACTTTCACTGTTTTCCATTCTAATCTTTAGGGGAATTTACAATGGAGTCGCCACTTAACTTTTATAAAAAAGCTAAGAAAAAAAAAGTACTTCTCATTTATTGATTGAATAAAGAAATATATAAAAAATTTTAGAAAATTGAGTAAATTACAACACTTTTGTCCTAGATACAATCTAAGAAAAAGCAAAGTACAAGGCTTTGTGTCCTAATGTACAATCTAAAAAATAGAACAATAGGACCAACATGCTAATCTACTTCCCCTAAAGAATGGGGTTCGGGGGCTAGAGGATTGAGTGGGAAGGTATTAGGCACCCACTCAATCTGACCTAAATCAGTCTCTTAAGAACCCTTAATCCATAGTTCACGACTCGATGCATACCAACCAGACTCGTATTGATGTGACATCATATATAGCACATGTAGACAAAATAAATAATTGTGATTAATCACCCAGCAATAGAAAGTATTCATGCAACATTTTTAAACACATATTTAGACAACCAAACCCAATATGTTAAGATCAAGATTAATCAAAAAACAAACATGGCAGAATCATTATGAAAATAATTTTTGCACCAGACAACATTAATTCTCAAAAAAACCAGATCGGTTTTTAGATGAAACCAATCGAGCTTCACCTAGTATCAATCGGTACTCATGTTGGCCCATTCGGTACCCAGGTAAAAATTGGGACCCGATCGGCACCCAGGTAAAAAACTAGGACCCGATTGACTTCAATTTGAGATTTCAGTTGCTGAATCTCTTGAAAATCGATCCCTCCATTATTTTTAACATTTTAAAACCACCTTTTTCATCCTAACATGTTCCTAAGTCATAACATTTTAATAAAATAAATTCCATATAAACAAAAGGAATTAAGAAAAAACAAAACTATCCTAAAAACAAATGCAATTAATCACACAATCATATTTTAATAGATAGATAATCAAAATAACAAGGAAAAAGAGTACCTGCATGTGTTGGGGAAGGAGCTCCTTAATTCGATTCGATTAAATCCAACCTGAAAAATTGATTCTTAAGAGAAAGAAAACGGTTAAATTGATTAAAAGAGAGAAATAATGAAATCCATAGATTGGAATCAAGATTCTAAGAGGTGGCCTCTTATAATCTCTAGGGTTATAAGAATAGCTTCTCTTCTTATTAAAACCCTAATCCCTCACAAAAATTCTTTTGAATTTTGTTTGGGATCCTGAACAATAAAAATTCCAACCTCCTTTGAAAATGAGAATCATTTTTTATTTATATGGTAGCCCAAAAATGAGTAATCCCAAGTTCTGGAACCCTAGAAGGATAATTAGGGTTATAAAATCGGATTAGTGGCACAAGAGTTCGACTCTTGATCAAATTCTTATCTGGATGCCAATCGGTACCCAATGAGACCTGATCGGTACCTAAAGAGACCCGATCAGTACTCAAAGAGGCCCAATCGGTACTCACTTGAAATTTGAGTACCGATCAGCACTCAAGTGGATAATTTCGACTTTTTTCATTTTTAATCCACTTCTAGTCAAAATAGATATCCCTTATCAACTGATTTCGGGATCCCTTCATCTTAAACAATTAATTAATAAATAATTTGATAATTACTAGTCATAATAATTATCTATTATTTAAAAATTAATTAGATTTAAAATTATCCTCTGAATATTGTCTTGTGCACTAATACTTACCATATTAGGGTATTCTAACCAATAGGAATTAATTATTAATTAATTTAAGTTTAATCCTTTAAAGGACCAATCAAATTAATTTATAAATAATCCTATGCATGCATGCTCATGGTAAGCGCCATTTCAACCAATTGAATTTATCTCTTTAATAAAATCTTGGTTTTTGATCCGATTTCCAATCCAAAAAATGAACTCTCATTCTTAATTCAATTTTGATCGCTTAAAATATAATTTTAAATTTATGGACCAACTTTGAATTTCAAACTTGTGAAATTACCATTTTACTCTTTATGCATTAAAGTGTAAAAAAGTAAAATTAATGGTTGCAAAATGGGGTGTCAACATACCCAGCCTTTACTCCTTTACTCTTTAGCCTTCTAAACTCTTCTTTAGGGAAAAATTGAAAAAAACTCAAAACTCTCAAACCCGTTTCTCACCCCTTACTCTCATTCTCTCTCTCACCGCAGCGGCGCAGCCTCCTGGCCTCACTTCCTCAGTTCTCACCTCACGGCCTCACCGCCTCTCACCCTTAACCTCACGGCCTCACGCCTCACCTCCTCAGTCCTCACCTCACGGCCTCACGGCCTCAACCTCACGGCCTAGCCCTCACTTCTCGCTCTCGGCCTTACCTCCCTCTCTCTCTCTCGATTCCATTCCGTTGCTGTCCTTCTCTACCTCGCTCACACCGTTGCCTCAAAGCTCGATCTCACACTGCCGGAGCTCTCAAGCCGCCGATATCTCCCTCCCAAGTCTCAGACTCTCAGATCTGAGCACTTGCAGGTACAAAAGTAAGTTTTTTATTTTACTTTTTTTTTTTTTTTTTTTATTGTGATTATTGTTGTTGTTTAGTGTTTAGTTTTTTATTTTATCTGATTATAAATTTATAATTATGTTGTGTGCTTCAATTTTGATTATTATGTTGACTGCTGAGCTGTGTTTGTGGGATGATTGATGATTGAGATTATTTTGTTTATGTAAATCATAGGTTATGGAATCTGTTGATGTTGTTGATGTTGATGTTGGTGCTACCCAGTTGAGGCTGGTGCTATCCCAGTTGAGGCTATTGTCTCCCAGCCTGCTGCTTGCACCCAACAAGCTGGTTCTACTCCAGTCAAGCCCTCACTTCCACCTACAGGTAAAAAAAAACCAACTGGTAGGAAAGTTTCACTAGCTTGGGATCATTTTGATAAAGTAGATTATCCCGATGGTCGTCGTGTTGCAATTTGTAAATATTGCAAAAGGGAATTAAGTGCTGCTAGTAAGAACCATGGGACAAGTTCTTTGCTATCCCATACTGCGAGTTGTGCTAAGAACCCAAATAGGGAATTAAGGGGACAAAAGACCTTGTCTTTTGAACCCAAAAAAGAAGGGGAAGAGGGTTTTGATCTTGTTGCAACAACTTTTAGTATGGAGGTTGGTAGAAAAGCACTTGTTGAGATGATTATATTAGATGAATTGCCTTTTACGTTTGCTGAAAATTATGGGTTTAGGAGATTTGTGAAAATCTTGCAACCTAAGTTTAAAATAATCTCATCTCGCAAAACAATAGCTAAAGAAGTGGTTAGTATTTATAATATTGAGAAAGCGAAGTTAAAGAAGGCCTTGGAGGGTCGTAGGTTGTGTCTTACCACTGACACGTGGAAGTTGTATAAAAGAATTTTGAACTTTTGTGTTGTTGATGACCACAAGGGGGAGACAATTGGGAGAAGGATTGAGTTATGTTTGCGTGCATGGGGTATTAATAGCATATTCACTTTGACAGTGGATAATGCTAGTTCAAATGATGGTACCATTAAATTTTTAGAGACTGTAACTAAAGATTGGAAGGGGACTGTTTTAGAACATCAGTTTTTACACATGAGGTGTTGTGCCTATATCTTAAATTTGATTGTGGGGGAAGGTTTGAAAGAACGTGATAGTTCTATTTCTAAGGTGTGTGATGCTGTGAGATATGTGAAGTCCTCACCAAATAGATTTCAAATTTTTAAGGATTATGTGAAGACTTTAGGGATTGAGTCCAAGAGTCTCCTATGCCTAGATATAGCTACTAGGTGGAACTCAACCTATGTAATGTTGGAAAGTGCTGTGAAATTTGAGAAGGTATTCCTACAAATGGATTTTGAGGATGAAGCTTATAATACACACTTTTATAAGCAACAAAAGAGTGGTGGCTTGGGAGCTCCAGTTGCGAGTGATTTTCAGGATTGTAGGTTATTTGTGAGTTTTTTGAAGCTTTTTTATAATGCAACAAAGAAGTTTTTTGGTTCTTTGTATGTTACCTTAATCACATTTTTTGATGAGATTTATATTATTCAATCCAAAATCATTGAGTTGAAGGAGTCCAAAGATAACCTTTTGAAACAAAGGGCCACAAGCATGTATTTAAAATTTGAGAAGTATTGGGGGGAGGGGGATAAAATTAATCCCCTTTTGTATGTTGCTGTGGTGCTTGATCCTAGAAAGAAGTTGACATTTTTGAAATTTTGTTTTTCAAAATTGTATGGGTTAGAGAAGGTTGCTGGGAAGATTGCTAATGTGAGAGATGTTTTGACTAAGTTGTTTGACTATTATGCTTCTATTCATTCTCCAAATGTGGAAGTAGAAAGTGTGAGTGAGAAGAATACAATGACTATTGATGTAGATATGAGTGAGGCTAATCCATATGCGTTTATGGACTCACAATATGATCTTTACTTGGAGGCTGAGCAACCCATGGGGTGTAACAATGAACTACGAGGAAACTTTTTCACCAGTAGTAAGGTTTGCCTCAGTTCGCCTTATTCTGGCCATTGTTGCAAACTTGAATTTGGAACTATACCAGATGAACATTAAGATAGCTTTTCTCAATGGAGAACTAGATGAGGAAATCTACATAGATCAACCTGTTGGCTTCGTAGCCAAAGGTCAAGAGCGCAAAGTGTGCAAGCTCAAACGATCCATATATGGTTTGAAGCAATCGTCTAGACAGTGGTACTTGAGATTCCATCGAGCCATTCTATCGAATAGGTTTACGATGATCGAAGAAGATCATTGTGTCTATACAAAGAGGTCTAAAGGAAGTTTCATTATTCTGTCATTGTACGTCGATGACATATTATTGGCCGGTAATGATGCGGAGATGATTGTCGCCACTAAAGAGTGGTTGTCCTCTAACTTTGAGAAGAAGGACATGGGTGAAGCAGACTATATCCTTGGAGTTAAAATCTTCAGGGATCGCTCAAAGAAAATTTTAGGTTTATCACAACAAACCTATATTAAGAAAGTTCTTGAGCGTTTTCAAATGAGTGATTGCAAACCCATAGACACTCCAATTGCCAAAAATGAGAGCTTAAGCCAGAACATGTGTCCTAAGACTCAAGATGAACAAGAAAAGATGGCTTGTGTTCCCTATGCCAATGCAATTGGTAGCTTGATGTACGCTATGACGTGTACTCGACCTGACATATGTTATGCTGTTGGTTTAGTCAGCAGATTCCAGTCTAACCCCGGACTTGCTCATTGGAAAGTAGTTAAAAGGATATTGAGATATCTTAAAGGGACGATGGACTATGTGCTTTGTTATCAGGGTTCGGATTTGCGCCTGATTGGTTATAGTGATGCTGATTGGGGTAGTGACCTAGATGAGCGCAAATCCATATCTGGTTATGCTTTCCTGCTCAATAATGGCGCCATCACATCGGGTAGCAAGAAACAACCCTGTATAGCCTTATCGACTATGGAAGCAGAGTACGTAGCTTGTTCGGCAGCTGTTCAGGAGGCAGTTTGGTTGAAGAGGTCCTTCCAGCATCTTGAGGTTGTCAAGGATGCTTCAGATCCTGTGACAATTCATTGTGATAGCACAGCAGCGCTTGCTTATGCTAAGGACCCCAAGTATCATGGAAAAATCAAACATATCAATATACGATATCACTACATATGTGAGATGGTTACGCATAAGGAGTTGGTCCTGAAACACATTTCTACGACCCGTATGATAGCTGACCCCCTAACAAAGCCTATAGGAAGAGACGCCTTTCAGGCTCATGTTAGGAGTTTAGGGTTACGTAGATTGTAATATTGTGTTGTTTTTCAGTAAACCATTATTGTACTCCTTTTGGGATATATTTTAATACATATGATGTTATTCAATTTCGGTTTATGATATCACATGTATGTTAGCACACACGTATACCATATGATTAGTTTTGTGGTACAAAAGGTATGTCAACAGGCTTAGGTCTGCTCACTCACACGAGCGATCGCCTCTAGCACTTGAGTAGTGAGAAGAGATGAGACATTGTGTTTCCTTGATGCTTATATAGCAAATAGGGATGCTTAACACAGTTATGCGTTGCCTTTGTTTTGATTAAGATGAGGCCTATAATTTATTTATAGGACCGTACATGGATAGCCCACGATCCATGTAGCCTGTGATTAGTTAGATATGAGAACTTAATTTGATGCCTGTAGTGGCAAGTAAATTAAGGACTTGAGTTAGACGCTAGAGTAGCGACTAGACTAAGATCTGTATGGTGTATTGAGCTTAGACATACGCTCTTTTCTTAAGAGAACTCCACCATAGCATGTATTTCATACTACATGTGCTTAGTCGACCATAATTGGAGGTGAGAGAATAGATCCCTGCTTCTTCACCGTGTGAGTCCCATGGATCTTTGTTTAAAGATTCTACTTATGCCCTTGGTTACTTTTGACTATGTCACGAAGCAGAGGTTTTGATGTTTGCTACTTTGGCATGTTACCTATGGCCATGAAAGATACGGTCTAAAGGAATATTGCTGGGAAAGTAGTTGGACTGAAGTTAAATGACATTAGGGCAAAAGGAAGACTATTCTGTAACACATTACTGAGTAAGTACTCACTGTCGACATGTTATAGAGTTTTATATTAACGATATAACCATGAGTACGTTACGATACTTGTGATGGGCCAAGTATAATTCTGAGTAATTGGACTCAAGAGGGATTAGAAATACTTGACTCGATGTGTTAGAATGAGTCTGGGGCATAACGAGATACCTTAGGGATGTCACTATGCTGGTCCTCCATAAGGATTTGGTAGAGTGCTCCCATAATTCTATTACATGTATGCTCGATGGTCGCACGACCTATTTGCCAGTATGAACATAATGGAAAACACATTCAAAGGTGCGTTGTAGGATCATGCCCACAATGTGTGAGTGGAAGATGTAAGAAATTATGAGGGAGGTAAAGGGGCACCCAAAGTGGGCATGCCTTTCCATTTCCTCCAGATTTCAGTTTCAAAAGAATGTAACAGCCAAGCATTTATCAAGGGAGTAATGCTTTAGGCTGTTACTCATCTCCACTACCATCAACTCATTAATGGTGGGGAGCTATATATATACACCCCATCATATGAGCAAAATGGTAGACTTATCTGAGTGTGTGCACAAAGTGTCAGTGAGACATTTAGGCTGTGGAGATTGATTGTATCTCTTTTGTAGAGAACAACACTGTCGAGTATTTTCTTTTGGTGGAATATTCAAGCTGGAACAAGACTGTAGTTTGGATTGCTGGTCAGTGTGGAGGCTAGCTTTGGACGACATAAAGCAACCACAAGAGTCCTGTAACATCGCTGCTTCAACCAGAAAGTGGTTAGTATACATAAGCAATGGTGTTTTAATTTCTGCTGCGCACATTCCTGTTTACAATTCGTAACCTAAAATAAGGTATCAAATCATCTATAATTTGTTAGAACATAAGTTTTTTTTTTTTTTGAATAAAATGATAGATATTTTATTGAAACAATAATCAAACAAGGAATAAAAACAGATTACAAAACTCCTTGTAACTCCACAGGAAACTCTTCCAACCAAATTTTCGCTTCCTTAACAGAGGAGCCTAATTTAGCAAGCACTACTGCTCCTTTATTAGCTTCCCTAGAAATATCTGATACTGAGAAAGTCCTAAACTTCAAAATAGACCAGCAAATCTCCTCTAGCCACATTGACTCGATGGAAGGCCCCAGAACCTTAACATGCAAATCTGAAAGGAAGACAGCTGGAGGACCTTCTAGTACAACATCATAAAAGCCACTTTCTGAAGCAAACAAAAGAGCACTAAGACAAGCCAACACTATTGGTTGTACATCAGAGGAGAGAATTGGATCATTCAAACACTTTGCCGCTAACACATATCCATTGTGGTCTCGGATAATAATACCCACTGACATCCTCTTTGAGACCGAATCAACGAGGAAGTCCCAATTGACTTTGAAAACACCCTCTGAAGGAGGGTCCCACTTTGCTTGAGCCTCGGCCAGATCTGATCTTCTCGGCACCACAACATGACTACGGTCCCCCACAGTACAGCTGCTTTTGTAATCCCGAAGCAGCACCACCGCCATTGGATTACAAGCCACTCTTTCATGCACCCAAGCATTACTATAGACAAAATGGCGATCATACTTAGAAAATTTATTTTCTATAAACAAATGGGGTGATGTCAACGGAGGAATAGTGAACGAGTAACATTGAAAGATAGCGTTAAGAGGAATTTGAGAGAGAGACAGAGAGAGGATCAAAAAATCTGATAAGGGAGGAAAAGGCATCAAGGAAAAAAAAATGGGGATGGACATGTGGCATATAAGGTTGGATTTCCAATCAATCCAGCTATGCCACCTCATCTAAAAAGCCACCTTATTATTTTTGTTGGTCAGGTCAGTTTCGACGGATGATAAAATACCAAACCCGACACTTAACTTGAGACTCGAGATTTAAAGAACATTAACCTGTATCCATTGGCCTAACCTGTCGAAACTGTCTGTGAATCATTGGGTCGAGCTATGGTCAGACGGATGGATCGATTTTCCCTAGTATTTGAGCACGCGTTACTTATGGATAGACTATCAGAGCAAAGGAAAAGAGAGAAGAATGCCAAAAAATGTGTCTAATAATGTTTTGAATCATGAGTTGCCATATTGACAAAAATGCCACTGCATTTTGTTTAGAGAACAATTTTCAGAAATAAAGACCATTGTGATGCAGTGAGCATTAATGGATCGCGAACAACGCACACAATCTTTCTTAGATCAAAAGTTGTTTAAATACGGATTTTTTTTTTGGGGGGGGGGGGGGGGGGGGGGGGA
>BKZX01023739.1:6785-35219 GCA_014362285.1 Fagus crenata
AGAGAGAGAGAGAGAGAGAGAGAGAGAGAGAGAGAGAGAGAGAGAGAGCTATAATGAGAAATGGGTTCCCATAAATTTTAAATGTTTGGAATCCAATTCGTGAGGCTAATACGTTTGTTCATCATGAGCCATACTTGTTATGAGGTGAGTTTTTTCTTGCATTAAACTTTTTACAATTTACATTGTCTATTCAAATTTTTCTCTGAATTGAAAACCTAAAACTTCAACTATATAATCTATTGGTTATGTGGATTTCTAAAGTTCTTTTTGATATTGGTGAAATTAGATGGAAAATGTAACTAAAAAAAAACATACATGAATTAATAAGTATAGTAAATGGTACAAAAAATATTAGGATTTTCTGTTATTCACCAATCAAGAGGGTCACTTACCTTGCCAATGATTGAAGATTATTGGCAATTTCTATAAACCACAAAATAATCATAAACTTCTTGGAAATTCACTCCCTAATTTTTTTGTATCCATTTTGGATATAATGAAAAACTAATTACACCAAAATATTCCTTAAAATCTGAAGTTAGCATTTAAACTATTAGAAATATTCAAAGAGACTTTCATAGTATCATAAAAAGGACTTCACAAAGATCTTACCGAATTAGGATTTGGAACTTCTTGAGAGATAAGAAGTTTCTTTGGAACCATATCTCATGATCCTGGACATCACCTAACTTTAATCGAGGACTGAAACATACAAAGAGAAACTATTCCAACAAAATCCCTGCATACTGATATTGCATAAAAATGAGAAAGCAATAGACTTCAATTCGTGTCTAAATTAAAGCACCACATACTGATATTGCATAAAAAATATAATAAAAATCTAAAGTTCATCACAACAATAATTCAATGCAAACAAAGAGACTAATTAGTTGAATCTTGTCAAGATTCAAAGAGGAGTGGGAGTTATTGGTGGCAGATACCGTTTCTGGAGGTTGGGAAGTTTCTGGAGGTGGGGAAGTTTCTGGAGAAATATTAGATGTGTGGTTGGAAAGGGATATGGGAGGCGGGTTGGTATAAGTGGCAGGGGTGGGTTCGGTGTATGTATGGGAATTGGGCTCAATTATGGGCTCAATATGAGGAGTTGGTGAGGCCTGTGAAGCTGATTCGGTGTGAGGAGGGATCGGGCTTGTGGGCAGAGCAGTGGGTACGGCCCAAGTAGAGAAGCGGACTGTTTAGTGGAGGTTGGAGTTTGTGGAGGCAGTAGTGATTTATTTTGGAAAAAAGGAAAAGAGTTTTCTAGAAAAATGACGTCCCTAGAAATATAAAGACGACCAGTGGGGATGTGGAGACATTTGTAGCCATGATGAAGAAGACTATATCCTAGAAAGACACATTGAAGGGAACGGGGTTGGAGTTTGTGAGAATTATAAGGTCGAAGATTAGGCCAACATGAACATCCAAAAGTTTTAAGAAATAAATAATCAGGAACAGAGTTAAACAATTTTTCAAAAGGTGATTTGTTTTGAAGAACAGGTGTTGGAAGCCGGTTAATGAGGTAGCAAGCAGTTTGAAAGGCATCATCCCAAAAGCGAAGTGGCATATGAGCATGAGATAAAAGAGAAATACCGTTTTCAACTACGTGACGATGTTTGCGCTTAATGGAGCCTTGTTGTTGATGAGTGTGAGGACAGGAGACACGGTGACCAATGCCACAATTTTAAAAAAATTCTGAGATAGTGTGATATTCGCCTCCCTAGTCGGATTGAACTAATTTAATTTGAGTATTAAAAAAGCGCTCAACATATTTTTGAAATTGAAGAAAAAGATTAAAAGCATCACTCTTTTTGGTCATGGGATATAACCAAGTATAACGACTAGAAACATCTAAAAAGGATACATAATATTTAAAACCATGTTGAGAACAAATTGGGGATGGTCCCCAGACATCAGTATAAATTAAATCCAGTGGAGAATTATATTGAGAAAAAGAGGGAGAGAATGAAAGTTGCTTGCTTTTGGACTAAAGACATGCTGAACAAAATTTTTTATTGGAATTAGGAAGTACAGGGAGACCAAAACGAGAAATTATTCTAGAGACAGTGCGAAATGTAGGATGCCCTAATCTAGAGTGCCACTATGGATGTGAAACACGTTCACCTACAAATGCTGTAGGAGAACTTTTATTTGACTGGTGGTGTTTGTTGATGGAGACAGTGGCGGCTCCAGGAAATTTTTTCAGGGTGTTCAAAGTTTATTTGAGGTAGGGGCGGAGCCAAAGATTTTATCTAGGGTAAGCACCTTTTGATCTTAAACAAAACTAAAAATCAAATAATAAAATAAAACCAGCCACAATTAATTAACTAATAAAAATAAAAATAGCCAAAATAAATTCAAAAGCGCCCAATCAGTTGCCCATAGAAATTTAAAAAAATATATATATATATCGAGTAACTGAGTTTGACAATTTCAAACTTCATATCACAGAGAGAGAAGGGGGGAATAAAAATTACCAGTTAGATAGAGGAGCAAGAGGGCCAAGACTCAAGAGCCAGGATCAGGAGATGTGGGTTAATTGTTGACATTGTTGTGATTTTTGGCTAATTTTGAGAAATTTGGGGAACATGTAAGACATCATTTAATTGAAAGGATGAAGTGGGAGAAAGAAGTTGGGTGGTTCCAACATGTTTAATAGGAATACTTTTATCATTGCCCACACGGATTTGTTCCTGCCCTTGGTACTCATCAGCACGAACATTTAGATTGGCAAGATCAGCAGTGAGGTGATGTGTAGCACCAGAGTCAGCATACCAATTATCATCAATGAGAGATTGAGGGTTTGCAAGGAGAGCTTGCATGTTGGAGTCACTAGAGTATGAGTTATCATAGCGTTGATAACAGGTGAGTGCCACATGGCCAAGCTTGCCACAGATTTGGCAAGTGGGACGAGAACTATTGGTGGATGGACCACGGCCACGGCCATCCCCATGGTAGTTGCATTGTCCAGAAGAGGAGCGGCCAGACTGAGGATTATTGGAGAAACGGCCTCCACGAGAGGAACCACCACGATTGGCAAAATGAGCACTAGCAAGGTTTAAATCAACTTTGGGTTGTGCTTGGGCCAAGCGAAGTTCATGAGACAGGAGATGACCATAGAGGGATGCAATAGAGATGAGATCAGTTCTCATTTGGACTGTGGTGACAAAGGACTCATATTCAGAGCTGAGACCTGCAAGAAGAAAAGAGATTTGTTCCTTTTGTTTAAGAGGTTGATCAATGGCAGCAAGGGTGTCCACAAGGCCAGTGAATTTGTGGAAATAATCAGCTATGGAAGAATCCCCCTTTTTGAGAGTTGATAGCTGATAATGGATGTTCATAGTGCAAGCCCAAGAATGGGCAGTGAACATGCATTCGAGAGTGAGGCAAACCTCTTGAGATGTTGTGCATCGGACAACATAGGCCAAAATATTTTCAGTCAAGGAAGAGATCAAAGCATTGAGAATCATTTGATCTTGAACAAGCCAGGCGTGATAATCGGGATTGGGTTGAGGCGTGGAGAGATCTGCAGTAGTGACAGTGAGAGTTTGAAGAGGAGTAGGCCGAGAACCATCCAAGAAGCCAAAGAGATGTTGGCCACGGAGGTAGGGGACGATCTGGGCTTTCCAAAGGAGGTAATTCTCACGATTTAATTTGATTGTAACGAGATGATGAACTACGGGAAGATGTGGGGAGGTAGGAAGGAGAGAAAGAGTGGTTTCGGTATTCTGATTTGCCATTATAGGGAATGTGTTTGAGGAATTTTGTGTGAGGCAAAAGAGAAAAAAAAGAAACTAACGTTAGTCTTTTATGGGCTCTGATACCATGTCATGATTCAAGAGGCAGATTATTTATCTGTGTTTTGCCTTGCCAATTGGTCAAGGTGAATAGTCTATTTATATGAAGTTACAGATGAGATAGATACAAGAAGAGGTATAGTTTATCACAACAACTCTAACAATATAATCTCCTATTTTACAGGTAACTGATCTTTAACTATAACTCTTGATCTTTATCTTCTTTAACTGTTTGAGTTGGATGCAACGGTAGAATATCCTTAACAAATATCAAAACCCACAAATGGAATCAGGCCATAGAAAATTACTTTCATGACATTTAAAACATGTAAAAATATTACCAGTGAAAAACTCAAACTCAGAAGAAGAAAAGAGTAGAAATTTTGATGTTGTAATCCTATATGCTAAAATACCAATTGACCTTCCAGAAAATGAAAATCTACATACCCAAAAATTCCATAAAATTCAAAAATACCTAGGAAAATCTACATGAAATACCTATTTGTAGAAATAAAAAGAAGATTGAATGCACCTTGTCCAAAGCCAAGAGCTCTTGGTCAGTGTCTAAGGCCTCTTGGCCTTGAGAATCTCAAATCTACTGGAAAACTCCTGCAATTCGTTAAATATAAAAACTTGAAGGCGCAAATAATGCCAAAACTCTCAAAGAAGTATGTAAATATCAAATTCATAGATTGAAAGAAAAAAAGAAAACAGAGTAGAAATACTTACTTGGGTGAAGAGGGTTCAAAGTTCATACTAAAAGACGGTTCCAAACTAAAAATGTGAGAGATTCATAGTATAAAGAGAGAGAGAGAAACCTAGAAACGCTAGATTGGTTTGCTCTGATAAACGTTGCAAATGATGTGGTTCTTGAGAAGTTGAGAAGGCAGATAACTGAATGTGGTGGAGAAATCTAGAAGCCTAAAAACGCTAAAGACAGAGTAATGGGAGAAGGCTATTTGGTGTATCTGACATTTATAAAAAAAAAAAAAAAATTCAAATGTGAAAATAACCAAAACGAAGCCATTTTGGGAAAGTTTAAATTATCAAAACGACGTCGTTTTGGAAAGGATCTGTGAATAATGAATACTAGTCGCAAATCTGTGTGATGCACAAGAAAATGATTGAAAATAAAATCTAAATTAATTTTGATTCCTTTTACTTCTTTTGTTGAATATATATATATATATATATATATATTATATATATATATATATTTTCTTTTTGGTAATTCAAAATGTTGTAGGCAAGATCGATAAAGAGGCTTTTCGAATCGGATTTAGGACAAATCCTACTTTTTGGTTTAAAAAAATAACTAAGAAAGTATTTACCATAGGATAATTTAAATTTAATATAATGTAATTTTTCTTTTGGCATAAGTTGAATATAGTCCAATTTTTATAAAACATGATTCATGTTTATATTAATCATATGGATCATGTTTCCATCCAAAAATAAAATAAAGGATACTTAAAATAAGAAGAAGGAAAAATAAATACATGGGCACATGATTATATGATCAAACCTAAATAATTTTCATAACTCATTTCAAGCTCACATGGTTTCATTATAACAAATCCATCCATCTTTCTGCATTGCCAGCAATAAAATTAAATGAAATACATAAGAAAAAAAAAAAAAAAAAAAAAAGAACTCTAAAATCTTGATGAAAATTGATAATTATGATTATTATTAAAAGATATTTATATTGTATTTATATATGGAATATATTTTAGTATTAGATATTAATTATGATTGTGTTTTATATATGAAATAATATATTCTTATATTAAAGAAAATATGATGTGTCAAAATTCTAATGGAAGGTTTAATAATAGAATAAAATTGAAATTCAATTAGAAAATATATATTAAAATAATGAGGTGTAAAATTGTGAAATTTTAAAAGCTTATGTGGCGCAATATAATGAGGTCAACTAAAAGTCAAAAAACTTCGGTTTTACATTATAGTATAGATAAAAGAGAAAAAGGAAACCAGATTTTTTTAAATAAAAAAAAAAAAAGAAAAAAAAAAAGAAAAAGAATCATGTAGAGCAAACTAATAGAATAAGGAAGCCAGATTTTTTCAAAAAACAAAAAATAAAGAAGAATCGTGTAGAGCAAATTAACAGTAAAAAAATGCTAATAAATTAATGGTGTATTTAATTTAAATGAAGTAGTAGTGGACATTTAAGAATACTTTAAGGTACATTTATTATTGGTATATGGAAAAATTGGAAAGTCAAAGCAGCTTTCCATAGTAAGAGAAAAATGGATTTAGGGAATAAGTTAATGTGGCAATTTAATACTAACATTTATATTCCTATTAATATAATTTAGGAATAATTAAAAATTTCATAATAATTAAATAACTTGCCACGTGGTGTTACCAATATTTCACAAATGCATTACCAATAAAATTCTGTCACGTGGTGTTATTTGTCCAACCAATATACTACATGTCAAACAGAAGATATTGTCATACATGCCACATGGCAGATAAATGACTACATTTTCTGCTTTAATTTATATATAGATACATAAATGTGGAATTTACTAATTATTTATTTATTAAAAATAAAAAAGAGACTAGTGGGTTTAGTTTGAACCTTAAAGGCATTACCACAACATAGTGAAATATTTTGGAAAACAATACAAACAAGGCATTGGAAATAGTACATAGATAGGAAAAAACAACTTTCTTTTTTCAAAAGACAGGAAAAAGCAATCGAAAAACAAAAACCTTGATATGTTGATTATTTACATATTTTGTTGCAATTATCTAATTCTTTGATATGGGACCAATGTGATCGTGGGCCTTTGTCTGACTTGGTAATGAGTACCATACCTTTCACTACTGCTCCCACTACTTTATTTAGCACTAACTGTAGAGAAGTACGAGTCTGAAGAGTTGGAACCCTCTAATTCATCAAGGTGCTGACGTGGCAAAATCTTGTTGTATGGGTTCAGATGATTAATCTTGTGGGTCTCTTTTCTTTGCTCTAGTCCTAGTAGAGTAGGCTATCCTATCATGTGATGTGGGAGCTTTTTCTCTCTAGGCCCAATAAAAGCAGTGGACCCCACTAAATGAAGTAGCATGGACGACCTGGATCTAATTATCTTCCTAGTTGTCTCTACCCAGGATCTTTTAGTTTTCCACGCTGACTCATAGGGAGTCTCAACCCATGAACATATTCTCCACTCTCACTCGTTAAATCATCATTCTGACTCGTTGCTCGACTTAATGACTCAATTCTATTTCTTTGACTCAGCCAGTCACGTGTTCTTGCAACTGATTCACTGTTCCCACCACCACCTACTTGACTCTCTAGCTAACTCAGCGAATCAATGGGCTTGCAATGCTGTCTTGGGCCTCTTGGGTTCTAACTTGCTGGGCTCAAACAATTACCATGTTTCCTAATGACTCCCCTACTGACTCGGTAATTCATTTCAACCTAAACCTAAAAGTACAAGCCCACCAAGATAGCCCAGCTCATCTTTTTTAATAAACCCATCTTTTGTTTGTACTAAAGGAGTAACTGACTTAGATAGAATGCCCAAACTTGCACAAGTCTTACTAGAATCCACAATCCCTGAACAAAGTTTCAAAACTGAAATGTGGGATTCAATTTGTTTGATTTTATTAGCAATATCCTTTGAAAAATCACTAGCATGATCTTGTTTCTTCTCTATATGATGAGTGAGATTATACCCAAGTCCTGGTTCAATAAGCCCAGTTGCCAAATAGCTTGAGGAACTAGCAATGCTTGGACGATGTTGGAATTCTTGCATTCTTTTTACTGACTCAAGACCCTTCTTTCACTTGTGATATTCCTTTTGCTTTCACGTGATTAGTCACGCTATATTGATGACTATTGTTTATGTTTGAAAATGTGGTTAGTTATGTTGTTTTTGTCCTCAATTGAGTTCTGCCTCTTCACACTACTTTGCTCACAAATCCAACATCGTTGCTTTTTGCACATGGGTTTGTTTGAAGATGCTGGGTTTAGAGAACATGGAAACTGGCTTCTCTGGTGTTGTTGGTATCCTCGGTGGAAGCTCATCTTTCTGTTAGGGATAATTATTTTATATATATAGTAGATTGAGCTCTTTCTTCTTTGAAAAAGTAGGTTTTAACAATTTCAAATCAATGAGAACATTTTTGGGTTTTATTTGATTTTAAGAAGCAAACTTCAATGTGTTATGATAATTTGAAAAGGTATTGTATTAACTTGAAGGTTTTTTAAAATATGATAATTTTTCTAATATTGATTTATTTTCAAAATTAAATTCTTACAAGAGATTTTACTAAAAGAAAGACAGAGACTGATTGATATATTTAATTTTATTAAGGATATAGAATATTTACCACTTCTAGGACCTAATCAAATTCGTCTGTGTGGGTGGCAACGGGTGGTCTTATTGGGAAAGAAACAATAAGGGGAGAGGACGATTTTCTGGGTTTTGCAAAACAGGGAATCAGGTAATAGAGGGGGATGGTATTTTGAGTAGGAAAAAAAAAAGAATAATTATAAAAGGATAAAAATATATTAAAATAAGAATAGAGAAACTAAATAGGGATTATGATGTAGTTGTATGTGAATAGTATGTTGGCTAAAATAGGAAAAAGTACGGGTTTTGTTAGAATTTGGCTTAAATTACCGAGAGGTTGATGATAGTGCTTTAAGGACTCTAATCATGAGTTTGTTTTGCCATTTCACTATTTCTATAAATGAAGGGCTTTTAAGCTAGGTATTGGGAGATTATCCTCTTCAATTGGAACAAGTAGAAGATTTATATGTTTTCAATTGATTGAGAATATTTATGTCCTCCTTAATACTATATCATTTTGTTTAGGATATTCATAAAAGTATTGTGCCTAGCAGATAGAGGTTTCATAATGTTTGGCATTTTGGAGGAATCTAGATCCAATAATTTCAATATCTTATTTATTTAGTTATTTGCGTTATTTAGATTAGCTACTCAGTTGGCCTTGTAGCTCTTGGTTAATCTCGTGCTCGGGATAAAGCATTACGCATTCAGTCTGGTCCTAGGCCCCGCTTTTGGAGTTGGCCCAACAGGGCAGGTTCCTCTTGGGCCTGACCTATGTTGGGCCCTTTGGATTGAGCCTTGGCTCGTGGGATTCACCCATTCAGTCCTTATTCAAAAGAAAGGAGGTGGAGATGTAGTTTTTATAGTTCACTAATTTACAAAGGTCTTGAACATTTTAAAGAATTGGGAAAATTACATTTTAAACCTTATAGTTTAGGGGTTGTAACAAATTAAATCCTATAGCTTCAAAAGTAACAAATTAAACCCTAAATTTTCAAAAAGTAACAAATTAAATCTCATAGTTTCAAAAGTAACAAATTAAACCTTCAAGTTTTAAAAAGTAACAACTTAAATCTCAACTCATATAATTAAAAGGATAAAACTTAGGTACAGTTTCTTAGGTTAGATATATTAGGTTCCTCAATTGAATTCAAAAACATGGTTACATTAAACAATAAAACACAAACAATGTTATCTTTTCCAAGAATATTTAAATTCAATGTATTTGAATTTAACTAGGAACCTAATGTACTTGATCTAAGGAACTATACCTAAGTTTTACCCTAAGTAAAATAAGGGTTTAATTTATTACTTTTGAAACTGTGGCGTTTAATTTGTTACTTTTTGAAACTTCGGGGTTTAATTTGTTACTGTTTAAAACTTTGAAGTTTAATTTGTTGCTTTTGAAATTATAGGGTTTAATTTGTTATACCCCTAAACTATAAAGTTCAAAATGTAATTTTCCCTAAAG
This sequence comes from Fagus crenata, assembly GCA_014362285.1. NCBI lineage: Eukaryota > Viridiplantae > Streptophyta > Magnoliopsida > Fagales > Fagaceae > Fagus > Fagus crenata. Next base: position 16,379 of record BKZX01023739.1, read on the forward strand.
AATTTTTCTCTTCTTTAATTATTTTTAAATGCTTTTCAAAACATTTTGGATAGATTAAATCTTTGATTATCTTAACAAGAAATGACAAATTGATCCTCTATTTGCGTTACGAAGATCTGATTGTTAAGAATTGTCATTAAAACTTCTCAAGCTCTTGGTTATAAGGGCATCTGACCCTATGAGATTCATTTTATTGCTTTAATAAATCAATTGCATGTTGATCTTGATGTTCTTTCATATTAAGGAAGTTATGAATCAATGCTTCTTTCTTTTAATTCTTTTAAGACACACTTTTCATATTCTCTATGCATCCTTTCATCTTCTTTCGATTGCTTAAAACAAAGCCTTTCCTTTTCTATACTAATTCTCTCTCCTCTTTCAATTGATCAAAATAAAGCCCTTTCTCCTCAATACAAGTTCTCTCCTTCTCAATATAGACTCTATCCCCATTCCTCAATTGTTCCAAGCAAATTTTTTCCCCTTTCATACAAATTAACTCTTTTTCTCTCCTTCTCAATACAGACTCTATCCTCATTCCTCAATTGTTCCAAACGAATCTTTTCCCCTTTCATCCGAATTAACTCTTTTTCTTGATCAAGTGATTCCTCAAGAAGTCTTGTTTTCTTCTTCAGTAATACCACAACATCTTCTCTTTTCTCTTTAGTTTGGCCTTTTCGACTTTCCTACATATTGGTCTCTCTAAGACTAGAATGCTACCATGCATGACATTGTCCCCTAAATCTTTGGTTTACACCAACCACTTGGCTTTGTTCCTCAACAAGAGCCATTATTGGTGAAAGGATGTATTGGCACCACTTTCAATATAATTTATATCTTATCTTTCTCAGTCTTACCACTTTGATGCCTTGATTCAACTTAAGTGAACCCAAAAGATTTATTTATACATTCATTAATCATTGTCCATTGATTCATTAGGGAGCCAACAGTATGGTTAGAAATGAAGACCTTCACTTCGTGGAAGTACGTCGATTCTGTTTATTTATTTATTTTTATAAAAGGTCTCATGTTTTGCTCATTCTCGTGCATTGCATCAAAGCATTGAACCATGTTGATATAAGGAGCTTGTCTTCTTCTGCAGTGAAGTTGCCATCCTTTGTGTTGTCTTAGAAGTGATCATTTCAACTTTGGGTGGAGACTCTTAGATAGACCTTGAGATTCACCCAATAATTGTCCTTCAAGATAGAATCCTCCTATAAGAGTTTTGTGTAGAACATGTCTTCTTCTTGCAAGTCCATCCCTAAAATATATAAAATAGTGAATGACAAGGCAATGATCAAACTATTGACATAACAATTAACAATAATACGTAACCAGAAGAAAATCATTCATATGGTTCAATTTTTTGGAGTTTGTTCCCATAACATACCTACATCATGCAACACTTGAATTATCAGAGTTTACATCAAAGTAATGTGAGCCATCTCACACCATCATTTTAGTTTTAAGAACCGGTTGGTGGAAATATTACTCCTATATTAGATTTCATCAGTTGCTGTCAGGTTTTCAATTCTAGTTTCATATTTCTATATATATATATATATATATATCTCTAATCTCCATATATATATAAATTTCTTTGTGCAGGAGAGAATTATTGGTTTTTCTAGTGGCTAAAAGTTTTGGCTTATAGTAGTGATCAAACCATTCAAAGAAATTGACTTCAGTTTGTACATCATTCATAAACTCATAATATTTGTCTCTTATATAATTTCTTAAAAATTTTGAAAAAGTTGCAAAAAATTCTTTTCTTCTATTTTCATATTTTGGGGACATAAAATCTTTTGTTAATCTTTCTTTATTTAATTCAAAAGGTTTTCTAATCATATTAATTTGTGGGTCATACATCTTAGGTGGAAAGAATCCCACATCAGAATTTGTTGGAGAATTTGTCTTTTTTGAGGAAATTGTGAAGACGTGGAGTGAAAAGTGGAGGGAACTTGTGAAGATGTGGAGTAAAAAGAGGTATTTATTAGAATTGCAAATGAAAGAGATTTTCATGGTAAACCTTTAAGAAGTCGTATTGCAAGAACAAAATATCCTGGAAATGTTTCAATTACAAGAAATTTTTACCCTAGACCAACTCCCCCAGATTTACAATTTGAAGAAAGAGAATTAACTGTTAGAAATGCTTATAATGTTAAATCTTTGTATGAATGGAATATTGATGGTATGCCACAATATAAAATTTTAAATGAATTACATGAAATGCTTATGGTTTCAAATGTCTACAAGAGTAATAATAAAACTTATCATCAAATTGCAAATATAATTATTACAGGTTTTACTGGTCAACTAAAAGGATGGTGGGATAATACTTTAACAGATAGTGATAGAAATTGGTTAGCATATGCCAACAAAAGAACTCAAAATGGAACTCCCATAGTAGATGAAAATGGTTTACAAATTCAAGATGCTGTCAATGCTTTAGTTTTTGCCATAACAAAATATTTTGTAAGAGATCCAGCAGATTATAGAGAAAGTACTTATGATAGTTTAGAAAATTTAAGATGTTATACTTTATCAGATTTTAGGTGGTATAAAGATGTTTTCCTTTCAAAAGTTTTAATTAGACAAGATAATGCTGAAGCTTTTTGGAAAGAAAAATTTATAAGTGGATTACCTCATTATTTTGCTTACAAGGTCAGAGAAAAATTATATGAAAAAAGTCACACAGATTATGCACAAACTACTTATGGAGAAATTATTTGCACAATTCAAAAAGTAGGATTAAATTTATGCAATGATTTAAGAATGACTCACCAATTAGAAAAAGAGAAAAAATATGCAAAATTAGAATTAGGAAATTTTTGTGAACAATTTGGTTATTCTCCATTAAAAACTACTGCTCCATCTAGACAAAGAAGAAAACAACAAAAACTTTACAAAAACAATTATAAAAATTACAATAGTAATAAAAAGAATAAACCTTACAAATTTTATAAGCCCTACAAAAATTCTAATTTTAGGTCAAAAGCTAAAAATATTAGAAAACAAAAAGATAGAACTCCTGTTTGTTATAGCTATGGTAAAACTGGTCATTTTCAAAAGAATTGCAAAGTCAAGAAAGAAATAAATAAAATAGATATTAGTAAATATAGCAGAGAACAATTAAAAAACAAGTTTTTACAAATTTTACAAATTGACTCAAAAAATTATTCAAATGACTCTTTAGATGATAATACCTCAGATAATGAAAATTTTCAAATTGAAAATTCTTCTGATAGTTCTTATTCAGAAAATTCTAGTGAAGAAGGGATAGAGTTATGTCATTGTAATAACAAAGATTTTTGTTCATGCAAAAAAACTATAAATGTTTTAACAAAATCAAAACAAATTATTTTTGAATTAATTGACAAAATAGAAGATTCTCAAATTAAATTTGAATATTTAAAGAAAATTTCCCAAATAGATCATCAAGATACCCCATTATAGTAATATTTTAGACATGTTTAAAAAACAAAAAACTCAAATTACAATTCAAGATCTTCAATTAGAAATAGATTTCATAAAACAAGAAATTAGAGAAACCAGGATAAATTCTCAAAATGTTCATGAACAATTTAGAAAAGAATTATTAACTTTAAAATTAGAAAATAATAAACAAGTTCAAATTCCCAGTAGTTTAGAGGTGGAAGACAAATTGCAAGAAAATGATGATATAGAATACTTGTTATCTATAGTATTAACTCTTTTAATTTGATTATTTTGTGATGAGGAGGCTATGTTTATCATATCTAAGTTTTAGAGTCTTTTAGAGATTTCTTCTAATAAATCAGTATTATCTTTTTTTAAAAGAAACACGTAATTTTGGTGGTATTTCATGTGGTGTAAACAACGGTTTTTCAATATTTAATTTTGTAGTTGGCTTGATAGGATCAATTTTGTTTTCTATTCTATCGAGTTTGGCACCTATGACTTTTAAATATGTATTTGAGTAATTGTTTTGTTCAATAATTTTTTCAAAATTTTTGATTTCATCACTTAAACTTGCATTTTTTATGGGGGAGGCTATAAGTTGATGGTTTCGGTGATTTATAATTATTGATTCATATGGGGGAAATTCTTCATGAATAACTTCTTTATTTTCAACTTTTAACCAATTTTGAGTTGTTCTATTAATAGTTTGTATTTGGTTTTTGACTAAGTCTATGTTGTCTTGTTTTGTAGTGAAATTCATATTGTCGGAAGTTAGATTCAAAAGGCTATCATATGCATGGGTTTTAGTCATCAAGGTCAAAGGTAGAATGTTAGGTGGGGTGGTGTTAGAGATTTTGGTATTTTGGCTTGTTAGGCTAGTTCTTCTTGTAGCTAGAGAAATATTGTCAGTGGATGAAGGCAATAAACTATTAAATGAAGTTGCTTTTTGTAAAAATGAATTTTTTATGACTTCTTTTTATATAAGAGAATTATTGGTGTTTGTTATGACACAAGATATAAATTTACTAAAAGAAATTTCATTTTCAAGAGAATTAAATTTAATTTCCAAAATTTAAAATTATTACTCTTTCCAAGTTTTATCAAGTATTAACAAATTTTATTTTTTAGGATGAAGAAGCTAGAGTTCGGAAAATTCAGTCTCCCTCTTTATCCAAAAGGAACAAATTTTAAATTCAGAATACTTAATAATTTAGCCAGCTCTATCAACGAGGAACAGCAATGTCTTCTAAATGCTCTCTGGAATACTCGTAATGATGGAAGAAAATTTTTAGACAGCATTAATGCTCTAACATATTACTTTAGCCAACTAAATAGTTCAGTAGACAGGAGCAAATTTTCCTCTTTTGCAGGTGTCCAAACTACCTTTCAAGATCCTAGTAGTTCCACTCAAACAACAAAATTGTTAGAGATGCCACCACTGGGCCGAGAGACTTTTACCCCACTGGTAAAAGACAAAGGTGAGCAGAGTGAGGAAAAAAGCTTGTCTCTTGATACAGCCTTTATCCCCACTGGATAAAGAAAAAGAAAAAAGTATAGAAACAAAAATTCTTAGATTGCCACAAGAACTCAATGATAAGATTTTTCAAACTGCTGAAAATAGATCCCAAGGCTTATTGATCAAATCACAACAGTACTTTTTAACAATAAAGTCACCATTCCAGGTTTAGCTTCCCATATTACTGGTAGCTATTTAGGCAACCCACAAAATTTGCTATTTCAATTCATCCAAGTTGGTGTTAATTTGGATATCTGTCCTAATCCCTTACCAATTCCTATAGAAAGTATGACACCAATCACCGTAGAACTCCTTTTAGATTATGGTATGATTTCATAAATTTGGTTCTCAGATAAAGCCAAGCTCACAAATTTCCCTTACAAACTTAGAAAGTCCTGTGAATTAAGTTTATTCCCAAACAAGTCTCTTTTCATAGATATTGACTCAATTCCTCCTGAATGGGTCAATAAAAATAACTTTTCTTACAAACTTCTACCAAGTTACCATTTTATTTGTTTGTATGCCTCCTCTTCAAATGATAGTGAAAGATTTTATAATCAAATTGAACCAACAAATTACAAGTTTTCTATTACAGACATTCATAAACGTAGAGCCCATATGTATAACATAATCCAAATAAGATTCCAAGAAGGCTTAATGCCTAGAAGTATAGCACAAACTCCCCATATGACCATTTGTTCAGAAATTAGAAAGACAAATTTCCACTTCTGTCCAGTACCCCAGTTATGGAACAGTCCAACCACAAAAAAGTATATTGCTCAATGGAAACTCCATGCAAAAGAACTCTTAGAAGAAGAAGATTATGCTGATGAAGGCTATGACTTTGATGAAGAAGCTATTCATAATCTAAACACCTAGAGATTCCCTAAAGATGTAAAGAAGATAAGTTGATAGACATATTTACTTTTGGTAGCACAAAAACAAGTTTCAAGATGCTCGATTCAGGAAATTCAAGAAATTCCTGACACAGTCTTCTTTTGACTCCTTTTGACAAGTTCAAAGACAAATTTACTTTTGGCGCGTGCAAGTTCAGACAAATCTACTTTCCGTGCAAAATGATAAGTTCAGAGAAAGGTTCCAAGACAGATTCCAGACAAGTTTTATTCCCAGTAGATTGACAAGACTAAAAGCAACAAGATTCCTGACAAAATTACTTTCAGCAAGAGATCAAGACAAATTTCTTCAGATTTCTCTTTTTAAGTTACCAAGACTACTGTTTAAATGTCCCAGTTAAATTATTATTTCACTGTATATTTTACCTTTCCAAGTTCTATTTAAGCTACCCTTCTAGCTTGTAGAAGGCAGGGCCTAATATCTAGTCTAAGTTACAACTTCTCTTTCCTTTAGCATAGCAAAAGCAAACCTTGTAAACACTTTCCCTTCCTTTTTAGAAATCAAAACCTTCTCTTTATTTCTCAAGACATATCTGTAAGTTTTCAAAGTTTATCAAATAAATTTCAGTTTCAATCATTGATTTTCAAGATTTTATTATTGAAAAGAAACACAAAAACCCACAAGTTTGAAAGACATTGGGCTATAGAGAAATTGAAGGAAATGAAAAGAAGCATAGAAACCCACAACTTTTAACTTAATATTGGTGTAATGGAGTTGAAATTTCCACGGATCTTAATCCTAGCTAATTGAAAAATTAACCATAGCCTCTGGAAATGCCACTGGCAAGAGGTTGTCGATGCCAACCTCTGCTAGCACCACTGGCAGTGAAATGGGGCAATGGTGGAGCATTTGGCTATGATATTTGGGTTGGAGAAAGACTGGGTGAGCTACCTCTTCTACTTTAAGATCGGGGTGTGCAGACATGGAGACCGCTGCTCCAGGCTCCACACCACCAAGCCTAGAATCAACCCCACCGACCTCCTCTCTATCATGTATTAGCCCATCAGTGGTGGAGCATTTGGCTATAATATATATATATATATATATATTTTTTTTTTGAGTTGGCATGTCCTGTTAATATTTTTTGTTATTTTAATAAATCCATCAGTCAAGTCAATATTTTTATCTATCATTTAACGACAATGATCATTTTAATACAAGAATGAAAAGTTGAGGACCAAAATTGTAATTACACCTTTGGTTTTTCACATTAGTCCACCCTTTGTTATTTACCAACATCAATTTGTCAACTCGAAAAAATCAGTCTCAATAAACATCTATACTATAATATAAAACCGAATTTTTTTTTTACTTTTGGTCGACCTCATAATATTACGACACATAAGTTTTTGAGTTCTCACAATTTACACTTCATTATTTTAATATATATATATATATTTTTTAATTGAATTTAAATTTTATTCTATAATTAAACATCTCATTAAAATTTTGACATATTATATTTTCTTTAATAAAAATAATATATTATTTCATATATATAAACACAATCCTAATAAATGCCTAATACTATAATATATTTTATATAAAAACATAATAATAATAAATGTCTTTTAATAATTATCAATTTTCATATTTAAATAAAATATAAAAGACAATAAAAATCATAGTTAGACCAATAATTTTTTAGATTTAATTTTAATTCATTTTCTGTACATCGTACAAATTTGCGACTAGTATGAATTAAAACAAGAAGAAGCTTTTCATCAAATTTGTTCCTTATTTATTTATTTTATTAAAGCTATAAATAACTTTCCCAATATATATTTTTTTCAAAGGCAATGGTGAAATCGAACCCGTTGAGCCCCAAATAATGTCGAAGCGGCCCGCCCTTTGAATCCGGTCCAGTTTCAGAAACCGTTTCTCTCTCTGCATTCTGAGAAAATCTTTGAACAAAGTAACCTCTCTCTCTCAATTTCTCTTTCTGCATTATTTGAAGAAATCTTTGGTTTGCATCAACTTATTCTGTGTATGTTTCCTGTATTTTAATATATCCAGTAATCTCTCTCTTTTCTAGAGCTGCGATTCAGCTCTAATTTAGTGTTTTCGGTTACTGTATATATAAAAAAAGGGCAAGTCAACAAAAACTTGGCAGTTCACAGTTCACCCCCACTCTCAACTTCCTACTCAACCTACCACGCTTTCATGATTTCATCCACAACGCCTGCTTTATCTGTCCCTTCGATTCCGCAAAGCAGTTGTTCGATGATATGCCCAGCTCAATCGTGTCACCAACAGTTACACGACTTTTTTTTTTTTTTTCTTGGTTCCACAAGTGAGAAGTGGTTTGACTTGGCTTCTGGGTTTTGACTTTTGAATAAGATTTACAGCGCTGACTGGTTGCTTGTGAGTTTTGACCAGCAAGTTGTCTCGCCAAGCGTCGTTTATTACAAATACCATTAGCAACGGCTGAGCTAAACCCAAAATTTTGCCACACAATTGTTCATTTGTCATTTATTATTTTATCATTACTCTGCCAATCTCCCTCCTTTTTCCATCCCGTTTCTTTGCCAAAACAAAAAGGACTGGACCGCCGGTGATCTGCAAATCTCGCTGGATCGCTAGAGACCGGTGTCCTCCGCCTTGTGGCTGAGCCGTCCGTCGGCCTCCACTTTCGTCCGTGATAGGAGAATTCGTGGTGTTGCTCTTTCTTCGATCCACCTCCGATCCAAGACCTGTGGGTTTTTTTTGGGTCACTGTTTGGTTTCTCTCTCACTGGCCCTCTCTCTTTCTCTCTTTCTCTCTCACTAGCTGCCACGATCAGACCTCACATGGCCAGCCACTGTCCAAAAGCCTCCACTGCAACTCGATCTCACTCTCTCGCCGTTGGATTGTCATTTAGACCTATTAGTGCACAACGAATTTCGGTTGGTTAGAATTCTGAAACAAATAATGGCATTGTCATCATCATCTATACAATACTGATGTTAATGCACAATATAAGTATTCTTATTATAAGCATCCAATGATAGAATGCAAATGTAACGCCCCGAACCCAAACATAAGTTCGACACATGACAACCGCCGCACACCCATAAGCCATGCCTTACTAGTGTGCTAGGCTTTACTAACATATTCTGAAATAATATCCTTGATATAAAATCTCCAAATTAACATAATAACCAATAAGATCAAATGAGTTAAAATCCATATATTGTTGTCTCAAATCTTAATAGGCAAAAGTCTATCACATAAGGTCCCCAAATCAACACATAAGAAAATATTAATATTAAGCCTAGAATTCCTTCTCGCACAACTCCCCCACAACGTCCAAGCTAGCTAATTTCAGAATCTGAAATGGGAAAGAAAAGGGGTAAGTCGGGAAGCCCAGTAAATAACCAGTATCCTTATCCAGTCGGATCAAACATACATTTGTTAAAAGCATATATACATAGGTACTACAAAATTCTTAAACGATTGTTTTGATAAAGCATTTGGTTTGGTTTACAAAATAAAATATATTATTTTATTTGCAAACAGCAAATTAAACATATTCAGAAATAAATATAGATACCAATATAAATTCAAATACAGATTCAGATTCATATACAGATATAGATATAATTACATATACTAAACAGTCTTAGTGACTACGGCCACATTATTCTTGTGACAAGACCCAAAAACCACACATAGGTCGGTGGTAAACCCCAGAATGAAACTAGTTTCGGTACCAACGTATATCCCCATTGGCAGCGCCCAGAACATAGTTAGACTGAGAGGTTCAAATATCAAAACACATTTAAAATATATTTGAATTCCAAAACATATTGATTTTCAAACCTTATTCAAATTACAAACAAAAACATATAATTAAATGCTTGATCCGAATTTTTTTGAAGTAAACAATACTTTACAAATAAAATGATTTTTCTGATATTTCGAAACAAATTTGATTTTAGCATAATAGAATGATAAACCATAATAATAAGTTCACAAATAGGAATATTTATTATATGAAATTGAGAAAATATTAGTTAAGGATAAATGTTACTTACCTCTACCAAGTAATAGATAATGTAATCCTTTTTCTCTTCTCTTTTCAAATCTTACAAATCAGATCCTAATCAATTATACAATAATCAAAATACATTTAATTGATATAAATAATGCTATTTACTTAGCAATTGATTTATTCACTAAACTGCCTAATATTAGCCTAAGATACTTTTATATTCTTTCAGTCAATAGGCATGGGATGACAAGTTTTATTAATTTATATTTTTCAAGGGCCACTGACTGACTTAGATAACCAAGAAACCTCACCAGTAGCCTTTTGCCCTACCACGTCAGTGTGCTAATAGTCTAGATGCTACATATATTTTTTTTAATTTTAATATTTTTTTTAATTTCTTTTTCTTGACTGCATGTACAGGAGGCATAAGGCTTGTACTGTACATTAACCCATTAACCCCATTAACTTCACGTCAATAATCTACTGGTTGGTTATCTTTTATTTCTTTTTCTTTTTCTTTCTTTCTTTTTTTTTTTTTTTTCTTTCACTGTCAGCTTGCCATATTTCTTGTTTCTTTCACCATTTCACTATCAGATATGTCAAGTCTATGTCCATCATCATCATCACCTATAGCCAACCTAGTTTTCTTCTTTAATGAACAACACGTTAAGCCTATATTTTGTACTTTAGAAAAAAAAACTTTTCATCTTCTTTCAATGACCACCTGAAGCCAAAGTGGTACTTCAAAAAAAATCTCTTCAACACGTTTACAAGTGTGACGTGATCCCTTTTCTTTTTCTCCCTTGAAATCTGATTTCTTGCAATAAGATCTATTTGGTACAGTTTCCACCTAAGCTGGATCAGATATATGTTATTATTTCTAGAGTTAGCCAATTCTAATCTACATGTTGCTAATTAAAATTTATGTATCAATCTAAAATCTACTATCAATTATTAATTAACAAAATCAATTCATATTTCAATAACAATTTATTTTAAAGGAACAGTATTGAGACTCTCATCTTTATTTTCTTGTAACTTCTCTCTTTTCTTTAAAATCCTTCAAATTCTTGTTATCAAAAAGTGTATGTAGGTATTACATTAGAACTCTATTTATACTCTAATATTACTATGGTTATTCTTTCCAAGAGGCAAGAAAAGTGACTCATGGCTTTGGTGGGATGAATGACAGTATCACACGGTTTACAATTCATAGTCCATGTCTTAATTCCATTTAAACAAAATCCTCTCAAGTCTCAAGTCAACTCTAGGAATTCTGACCTAAGGAAATTAGCAAGCTTTCTTAGCCACCAACTTGGATCCCAATTAAATCAAATCAAATCTAGAGACTTTTTTTTTTTTTTAAAGAAAATTAGACAGGTTTGAGTAATGACCAATGAATATTCTCAACAAAAAAACAAAAATATGTACGAGTAAAGAACATTCTGGCCAAATAAAAATAAGTTAGAATTAACCAAAACATGATCTAATTGTCAAATAGGTCGGGTCCCGAGTACGGTTTTACTTCATTGAACCATAGGTCCAGCAAAGAAGAAGACCATCATAAAATTATTCCAAAAATGCGAGGCCGGCTCAACCCTAAAGCAATTGCAGTCGGGCCCCCAACGGCCCAACTCTAAAAAGTAAAAAGGCCCAATAATTCTTGTTAAAATATCATATTTTTATAATAACTTTTAATAAAAAAATGTTTCTTAGCAATTGATTTTTTCCGTTGGACAAGTTGTCAGTGTCTAGTTAAAAAATAGAAGAAACTTATATATTGGTTTCTGCTCTCTATAGAAGTATCTCTTCCAAGTCAATTACCACCTAATCCACACTTTTTTTTGAACCGTATTTACTTTGTGAATGTTGAGGTGATTGTATATGATTTTATGTTAAGTGAATTTTCAATAGTGCTTTGTAAAGTAGGTTCTATTGTTCACTTTAAAATTTATGAATCTTTTTTTGATAATAATTTTTTTTTTTGATAATAAAATTTATGAATCTAGAATATTAAAATCTATTGTTCACTTTAAAATTTATGAATCTAGAATATTAAAAACTTTAAATTCAATACAACCAAGTTTTTCCATTACATAAATTGATTTTGTATTCAGAATGGCGGTTGATCAGCTGAGTAACCAAACAGAAATGAATCTTGACTTCTCCACCACATTCAATTAGCTGACTTCTCAACTCCTCCAAAAGGACCACATCATTTGCAACGCTGCTTTTTCTAGACTTCTCCCTAATCTAATTAATCAGAAAGCAGCATTTCTAGGTTAAAGGTGAGTGTTTTTTTTTTTTTAATTTCTTTTAATTTTTTACGATTTCCTTTATTTTAACGGTGGATTTGTGATGGTTTGCGTCTGAAATCCCTTTTAGTGGATGCACGTGTTGGTTTTGACTAGCTGAGAAATTCTGCAAACTATTTTATTTTTTTACATTAGTTGTTCTTTATGTGGATTTCAAGCTTGGTGAGAGCTAGACGCAGAGTAAGGCCATCTCCAGCAGCAGTTTATACTTCCTCTTCATCTCTATTTATAGAGAACAAAACAACAAAACCCAGCTCCAGCAGTCTTTCAAAACTGCTCTTCGTCCTTAAATTTTTTTACAAAGTGTACAGTAGCCTTTCATTTTTGAAAGGCTACTGTACACTTTGTAAAAATTAAAAAATCAATATTTTTCTGGTCTGAGCCCACCGTACCAACTGCCTTTTGTTCCGAAAATTTCTCTCTCTCCTCTCATTTCTTCCGAAAATTTTTCTCTCTCTTCTTCTCTCTGCTCTCTCTTCTTTGTGCTCTCTCTTTTCTCTTTGCTCTTTGGGGTTTTCTGTTTGAACAAACGAAACTTTCGGTCTCTCCTCTGAAAATTTTTTGGGGTTTTCTGTTGTGAAGCACGAAAATTTCTCTCTCTCCTCTGAAATTTTTTTGGGGTTTTCTGTTGTCTGTTGTGAAGCACGAAAATTTTTTGGGGTTTTCTGTTGCCGGCGTGGTGGTGGTTGATTCGGTGGCTTGGGCTCCCGATCTCGGCGTGGTGGTGGTTGATTCGGTGGTTGGGCTAATTCGGTGGTACCGGTTTCTGCCGATCTGTCTTCTTCTCTCTTCCGGCGTGGTGGTGGTTAACGGCGTGAGGTATATCATTTGTATTCGGGTTGATTTTGTGTTGATTTTGTGGCTGTTTGTGTACTAGGGTTGAGGATGATTTTGTATTGATTTTGTGGCTGTTTGTGTACTGGGTTGAGGTTGATTTTGTGTTGAATTTGTGATGAGGTTGGTTTCGGGTTGTTTACTGGTGTGGATGAGGTTATGTTAGTTTGTGTGTTGAGGTTTTGATTGGAATTAGTTTGGGTGTTCAAGTTTGGATGAGGTTCTGTCTGTGTGTTGAGCTTTTGATTGGAATTAGTTTGGGTGTTGAGCTTTGGATGAGGTTCTGGTAGTTTATGTGTTGAGTTTTTTATTGGAATTAATTTATGTGTATGTGTGTTGAGGTTCTGGTTTAATTGGATATACTTATAAAGAAATCAATTTTCATGTGGAAGAAAAATTAGTTGGCTGGTTTAATTTGCAGATAAATAATATTGAGTTGAGAGTTTTGAAGCATAAAACTTATTCAATATTGTAACAAATTATAGTTTAAGTTGTATATATCTGTTTATTGAGAAATCAGAGCCGAAACCCAATAAGTTTTGGACTACAAAATACCCCCAAACGTTTATAAGTTATAAAAAAATATTTAATCAGATAGTCAAATTAAATATAAAATACAACAAAAATAAATAAATAGAACGAAGTAATCCATAATTTTATCTTCTTGTTCATCCTAAAAGAATTTGGTATTGAAATGTTTTGCAATTATAATCTGTTTCTAGTATATAATTTTCTTTTGGATGTATAATTTGCTATCCCTGCTAGAATATATTATCTTGGCCTAACCAAACTTGATTAACTTCATATATACCTGGCAGTTTGGTAATTACAACAGTTTTATTTTTACATACGTATGTATTATGAAATTATAGGTTGGATCTGTTTGGGAATTGCAACAATTTTATTTTTACATACTCTTCATGTGTGATTGATACCTAATATTGTATTGTATTTTTATTAGGGATGAATTCTCAAAATGAAACCCCCAATTTCGTTAATCTTCTAGAAGATACGTACGAAGAATATATGATGGAAACCCCAAATGAGATGGATTATAATAATAATCCATTTCTATCCCAAGTTGAATCCACTAAAAAACCTAAAACACGTCAAGCCAATTTTACCATAGAAGAAGACTTGACTCTTATATCTTCATATCTCGCTATTAGCCAAGATCCGGTGCAAGGTACTGATCAAACATATGAAATATTGTGGATTAGAGTTCATGAATATTTTCATGCTCATACGACCTCCGAAACTAAGCGAACTATAGGTTCTCTTCAAAACCGGTGGTCAACCATTCAACTTGGCACCAATAAATATTCTGGGTGTTTGGCAAAGATTGAATCATTGCGTCAAAGTGGTCTAACTGAGGAAAATAAGGTGCATCTTATTAACTCTTCAAATTTGTTAATGCATCAATTTGTTTTAACTATTGAAAATATTAATTGTTTTTATTGTTGGAATTTTTTAGGTTGATCAAGCAAAACAATTGTATAAAGCAGAAAATGGCAAAAAATTTACGTTTGAACATTGTTGGAACGTGTTGAAGTATGCACCAAAATGGTTGAATAGTCATCAAAATGAGACACCAAGAAGAAAGAGAACGGAGACAACATCTTCTTCGGTAAATCTAGAAGATAAAGGTGTCGCAAATGATTCCAACATAAACTTGGAGAGACCACCGGGTAGGAAGGCCAAAAAAGCTCGATTGAACAAACAAAAGAGCGATGAAGGTAGTAGCTCAAATGTGGAAGTGATGTTGAATGCCATGGCAGACGACAAAAAAAAAAAATCGCGGAATCGAGATTGGAATTGCTTGAGAGGGGCCGTGTTCAGTACATGGAGCTAGAGAACAAGCGTCTTTGTATTAAGGAAGAAAAAATCAATTTGGCGAAAATGAAAGAGGAAAGGGAAAGAATAAAAGAGGAAGAAACAATTCGTTTGGCAATAATGAAAGAGGAAAGGGAAAGAAAGAAAGAGGAGAGGGAAAGAATGAGAGAGGAGAGGGAAACATTGAGAGAGGAGGCGGCAATTATGACAATGAATGTAGATGCGTTGCCTCAAATGCAACAACAATATTTTCGTCAACGCCAATCGGAAATCCTTGCAAAAAGAAGTGGTAATTAGTAAATGATATTGTATTATTTTTGTATTATATTTATTAATGCTATTGTGTTGTATGAATTAAGAGAATACTTTGAACTTTTGTTGCTATTAAATGTCCTTTGCTATTATGGTTGATAACTTAATTTATTACTTTGAACGTTAATGTGGTAAAATATATATAGCATTGGCTTTGCAAGTTATAAGTGTTAATATATTTTTTATTTAATAATAGAATTTTAAAGAACTTTCACAATAATTATATAGATTTGATAAACTTCAAATTACAATAAAGAGTAACATAAATAAATAATACAAGTATGAAAATTAAAACTAAATAATCTTATGATTGGTCATGTAGTTGCCACAAGTGCTCCATAAGATCAGCTTGGAGTTGAGAATGAGTTTCTCTATTTCTAATGCGAATATGAGATTGAATGAAATTCTGAACTTCAATTGTAGGCTCTCGTGACACGGGTATAGGGATGCTTTCAGGCACTTGTTCGTAATCATCATCTTGTTGTACTTCATTAGAATCACGCTCATCTTCAATAATCATGTCATGTAATATTATACATGCTTTCATAATATCATTGAGAGTTGCTTCATCCCAAAGCGTGCAGGTCCACGCACAATTGAAAATCTTGCTTGAAGTATTCCAAATGCACATTCCACATCCTTCCTACATGCCTCTTGAACTCTAGCTAAGTGTTTTTTCTTTGCTTCTACTGGAGCTGAGATTGTTTTCACAAAAGTTGACCATTGTGGATATATACCATCAGCAAGATAATATCCCATTGTATAATCATGACCATTGATTGAGTAATTCACTGGAGGAGCACGCCCTTAAGCAAGTTCCGTAAATACAGAAGAATGCTCTAATACGTTGATGTCATTATGAGACCCAGGAAGACCAAAAAATGCATGCCATATCCAACGATCATATGAAGCTATTGCTTCCAAAATAAGTGTTGGTTCACGAGAATGACCAGTATACTGACCTTTCCATGCTGTCGGGCAATTTTTCCATTTTCAATGCATGCAATCAATGCTCCCCAACATTCCTGGAAATCCACGCTTTTCGTTAACCGCGAACAACCTAGCAATGTCATTGCTATTTGGTGACCTCAAGTACTCTTCAGAGAAAATATTAACCACCGCTTTAACAAATTTTTTTAGACTCTGTACTACAGTGCTTTCTCCAATTCTCACATACTCGTCATTAGAATCAGCTGCTACTCCATAAGCAAGAATCCTGAGTGCAGTAGTCATTTTTTGAAGGGACGACAAGCCAAGCGTTCCAGCAGCATTTCTTTTTTGAATAAAATATGGATCATACGCTTCTAGTGCAGATTGAAGACGAAAAAAAAGTGGACGACTCATCCGAAACCTCCTTCAGAATATATAAGAAGGAAAAACCGGATTATCTGAAAAATAATCATGAAAAAGCCTTTCTTCGCCTTGCAAATAATTGCGCTTAATGACCTTGCGGCCTACAATTGAACCACGATGTGATGTTGATGCTCGCTCTTTTTTCAATCTTTCGTCTTCCATTGCAAGAATTGAAAGTATCTCAACGTCATCATCAGTGTCAGACTCAAGAAGAGCCATTTTCATTTCCCTCATTTGATAATCACGAGGCTTAAGATGATAATTATGATCCATAATATATGAAAGAGAAATTTGGGTTTGATAATGAAAGAGCAAATTGGGTTTGATAGTGAGTGAGTAAACTGAGTTTGAGATTAATGAAAGAGAAAATTTGGTTTGAGGTGAATGAAAATTGAGATAGGAAATAGTCTTATTTATACTAAAAAAGTATAACTGTTGAAATAGGAGACAATGTTACCGTTGAATAACGTTATATAATATTACCGTTGAATAACGTTATATAATATTACCGTTGAATACGTTGTATAATATTACCGTTGAATAACGTTAACGTTGATTTTTTTTATAAATATTATTTTGATTAAAAGCTTCAGATAAATGATTTCAGGAAAAAAAAAAATAATAATAATAATAATAATAATAAATATCAAAGAACATCCGGTGCAGAGATATTTTTTTGCCAAAAATCAACAGAAATTTTTTTCTTTTCTTTTCTCATTCGGTGGTACCGGCAGAGCACCTCACCACCGCCCATAACCCACCCCACGGCCATGGCTTGAAGGAGATGCCCACCCCGCAAAGGAGAGAACCACCCCAGCCTACCGCGGTGGCTTGCCGTGCCCGATCCTTGCCGGTCTGGAGGTCACCCACGGCCAAGCCTGCCGCCTGGGGTTGCTGTCCCGATCCCTACCAGTCTGGAGGTCACCCACGACCAAGCCTGCCGCCTGGGGTTGCCGTGCCCACCGGAATGAGTTTTGCAAAACTCAGCTTCACCGTCTCCCAGTCCTAGCTGTTTGGGTTGCTGGAATTTTTGTTTGTTTGGTTGCTTTGTTTGTTTGTTTGGTTGCTGTAAGAAATTAATTTAGGTGAGAGTTGGTTATTTTTGGTGGGAAGTAATAATAAAAAAGTAATTTTTAATAGAATAGAGAGTAAAATAAAGAGTACTGCTGGAGTGGTTATTTAAAAAAAAATAGAGAGTTGTTAAAAAGTGTAATTTAAAGATAAAAATAGAGATAAATTTAGAGTATTGCTGGTAGGGGTGTAAGCTTCACCGACACAACCGACCAAACCGCAAGAACCGCACCGAACCAAACCGCAACCGATCTTAATAGGTGCAGGTGCAGGTGCGTGTAATAGGAAAACCGCACTATAAGGTGTAGGTGCAGGTGCGTGTAATAGGAAAACCGTAGAAAACCGCACCGCACCTCTCCGATTACACCCCTATGTTATACTTGTATGCTAATGCTATATACACGTGATGTTACATTATATTTGTATGCTAATGGTATGTGAAGGTTGAGATTGAGTTATATTTGTATAAGGATGATATATATGTGCAGGTTGAGATTTAAAATTATGATTCATTCTATGAGATATGTATGTTATAATTTTTTTTTTCTTAAATATTCAAGTTGAGATTGGAAACTATGATTTATATTTGTATGTTATAGTTAGCCAAAATTTTGAGTTGTTGTAAAGGTGGATTTTTTAAATTCAAATTGACATTTGGACTAGCCCAATCCGACCCAAATGAGTCCAGCCCAAACCGCAAGACCGCACCTACACCGCACCACACCAAACCGCACCGCATCGCGCCAAAACCGATCTTAATAGGTGCAGGTGCAGGTGCATATAATAGAAAAACCGCACTATAAGGTGTAGGTGCATAAATCCAGAGAAAACCGCACCGCACCTCACCGATTACACCCCTAATTGCTGGAGATGGCCTAAGATCTCCTTCCGTGTTGGCAATAGTTTCCACACTATAAAGGTAATTTCCTTGTTTTCTTTTTTTATTATCTTAGTTGTCTTTTTCCACAATTGCTAATTGCTATTATATGTGACTAATCCAAGTTTTAAGAAGATCAACATTCTAGATTCCATATTCGTCTTTAATCTGTATGGTATATAATCTTTTTCTGCCACACACACACATTCTTCATTATACAATAATGCTTCAATTGAACTCTCTTGACTTTAGAAGAGCCACAAACTCCTTGTTTTGATTCTTATTTAATA
Source organism: Fagus crenata (assembly GCA_014362285.1). Lineage (NCBI taxonomy): Eukaryota > Viridiplantae > Streptophyta > Magnoliopsida > Fagales > Fagaceae > Fagus > Fagus crenata. The sequence continues at coordinate 35,106 of BKZX01023739.1, forward strand.
CTAGAATAGTAATTATTATATCAAGCACATTCAGATTAAAAAAGTGAGAGTGCTCAATTGTGAGAGCCTTCTTGCTCTGTTTTTGGCAATGACAGTTTTGTGTCTGACGCAAAT
>BKZX01023767.1:0-14332 GCA_014362285.1 Fagus crenata
ATGGGCTAAATGTGTAATTGTTGTGGTTGTACTCAAATGCATGCGTACTCTTTTAGATGAGTGCTTTTTTGTTGCACAGCATGATGTAGGTCCATTTAAATCAGTCAATGTTTCTGTATCTGATTTTGATTTTAGTTTAAACATTCCAATATGCATCCGTGACTTTTTTGCGTGTCTATCATGACTTTTTTGCGTGTCTAAAGCTTTTTAGGTTGGAAACTTAGATGCTTTTTCTTTTCTTAAAGTTGTTGTCCCTCGTTGCCTATTTTGTGGGTTTATGTTCAGAACTAATAGAAACTAGTCGCAAATCGTGCGGGAATTATATATATAACCTTTTTAATTTTGCGTGATCATCATAATATTAATAAAAAACTATAATAAAAAAAAAAAAAACTAAAAAAAGAGTATTAATTTTGATGAATAATTTCGAAAAAAATGTCAGAACCTATTATAATTCCAAAGAACAAAAAAGAGCACTTGAATTTAAATGAAAATAAACAACATAGAATTAACAGAAAACCCAATTTGATTTTAAACCCAAACACACAATCCCATATCACTAAACCCCACAAATTAAATAAAAAACAATACAAAATTAAACATGGGCTTCTTTTTAAAAATCTTAATTTTATTTCATTTTCTTGAAGATAATACTAATTCATAGAGAGGATAATACTAATATAATTTGATGTTGTTTTCATTAGCTAACCCAACATGTTTACTATAACTATCATAGAATTGAGATTGACTCTTAAGTCTTAAGTTCAAGTTCTTATTACGTTAGTAAGCTCATGAGGAAAAATAAATAAATAAAAAAGATGACCGATGGCAACTAAACCAAGAGGCATAATTCATTGAACCAAGAGGCAATCATTATGGTACAAAAAAAATTAACTTAAACTAATACGATAGTAAGTGAGACATTTTGTCAAATACATGATGTGCAGATTCTAAAATCTGAACATGAAAATTGAATACACCAAAAAATTACTAATTTTCCCAAGTTTGCAAGATTGAAGAAAAATCCCTAATGATCAATTTCAAAAAAATAAAATAAAAAATAAACGTTAGAATGTACTGTTTTAGATAGCTTTTGAGAGCCATATTCAATCATCCCATCAAAAAGTGTCACAAAAAGGCAAAATTATGGATAAACAAATACTCTAAGAAAAGTCTAAGCAAAAAAACGAAAAGGAAAAAACTGAGAGACCTAAAATGATAAGTAAAAAAAAAAGGGGTTGTTTTTTATTGATGGGTAGAGAATGCCCATTTGCACAATGTAATATTCCAACCACCCTTGGTGCAGTGCTGAAGATGACGAAACAAATAGTGAATAGGATTAGATAGGTATCCAAGGAATCCAGAAATTGCACCACATTTTCTTCCTCCACTTGTTGTTCATGTTGTTGTTGATCTACTACTTTTGTGAAGCTTAGCGTTTGGTTTATTTATAAACCAAAAAATTAATTGGTGGATTTATAACTGAAGTGAAGGAGAGAAGAAGCCAAAAAAGCAAGAACAGAGAGTTATTTCTTTCTTTGAGAAAAAGAGAAGAGAGAGAGTCAAAGTAGTAATGAAGACAGAATTAAGTGGAAAATTTGAAAGAAAGAAAAAATAGAGCTTTTAATGCCAGCCCAAATATAGAAAGAGTTAAATGGAATTTGATTAAAGAATCCGAAAAGGTTAGAAGAGGTAGAGTTTTTTTTTTTTTTTTTCTTCTTTTTAAGAATGGAAGAGAGAGAGTTAGAGTAGTAATGATGATAGAATTAAATGGGAAAGTTGAAAGAATGAAGCATTAGCCGAAGGAGAGAGAGAGAAGAGAGGAAGGGAAAAAAAAAAAAGAAACGTGTGATGAAGAGAGAGAGTATGAGGTGAAATAATTAAATGGAGTTAAATGGAATGAGTAAAAATAGGATTGATTTGGAAGAAATGGTGTTAGATGAGGAGTCAGGCATTAAAGAGTGGAAAAAATAATTACATTGATTACTGACTTAATAGTGATTGGATAGGGAAAAATAAATAAGAAGGAATTAAAAGAGAAAAAATTTTGAATGACTTGAATTGTTATAGGAATAGGAAATTTGACGTGGCATGTTTTGAGAAAAATCTGAAGCTTCAACTATTAGTTTATATAATAGATAATAGATTTGGTCTCTTTGCTGGCCCATGAGATTGAAAAGAACCCTCTTCTGGACTTAGCAATTAGCATTCACGATGGGGTTCACACATTTGGTGGCTGCATGTGCATGATTAGGGAGTCTATAGTGATGGGGTTAAGTCCATAAAGCCTTTTAGGCTGTCACAGTCGGGTGATTGGTAGAGTTTGTTAAAGTGTGATGCCTGTGTCTTTAAGCATGATCACAAATCACAAAGTGTGATGCCTATGTCTTTAAGCATGATCACAAATCACTATAATTTAATCAAAGTCGTGTGTCACATGAACAATGTGTTGCAGTGGTAGATCTTGCAGCTGTAAAAGAATAGTAGTACTAGTTAGGAGGTCCATGATAAAGTAAACTATGTTTGCCTTTTACCAATAGGGAGGAATAATGTGCAATAAATTGTTGAGACAATTTGAATTGCCAACTTTCTCTGCGTACATGGGATTTCAATTGCCAATGATATTCTGTTAGAATGGTCCAAAATATTAAAGACATTTAATCTCTTTCCTAATCATATTGGACTTTCTAGAATGACCCAAGTCTCTTTTCTTCTTTTAAATAACTAACCCGCATATATATATATATATATATTAACTTTGTCATTTTTTATTTGCTTGATTTTATTTTATTTTTTTCTCATTGCTATAATTATATAGTATAAATGTATACTAGAAAATTTTAAAGGATATTAGATATTATTATCTGCAATATAGGTCGACATTGATTTGTCTTTATGATTCATTGAATCCAAAAGCAATAAACAACACACAAATTTTATAATAAAGTAGAAAACCAATAGAAGACCTCTTTAAAAAAGGAAGAGCTATCCAACGAATTATATCCAACACTGACTGTGACACTTATAAAATCAATGATATAAATAAGACAATAAAAGATTTAATACCTTCCACATTTCAGATGAAGCTCACTCAGATTTAACTTTGGTCATCTTCAAGCATATAGAAGTCTTGAATGTAACTTATAGAAAAAAAGATAAAATTTATATTTCAAGAAAAGTAGAAACAATGGGCAGGAAAAGGCAAGAGAAAATGACTATTAAAATGTAGTTGCTCACCATAACAAGCTAATGCTCCTAATAAAAGTACGGCTATGTAATAAGAAAAAGAAAACTACTTTTCAGGTATCACAAACACATCACAAACCTGATTCAGTATTCCACACTTGCAGTAGCACCAAAAAAGCCAAATCTTAGATCACATCTTAAATTGACTAAAACATTACTTAGTTTAATTGTCACCTTTACAACATGAGAACAACAAAATAAGAACAAATTTAAAATCTCCAAAGATAAATCCCAAACTTTAATCCCAATGCACAAACCCACCATAAACGGAATCATAAAAATCAAAATGACCCTCCTACAATCTTGTTTGCTGCAGCTCATGTTGAAATCATCTAAGCCATCGTACTACATGGATCTTTAACAACCAGATCTTCTACCTAATACAAAAAATGAAATAATTGATGAAGTAGCACAAGGTAGAACAAATGAAATGTTATGATTCATTAAGAGAAAATAATTTCATATTGTAATGGATGGGAAAGTGGCATTGCATATAGTCACTTAATTCTATCCATAACTTTTAATTTGAAAAACTTATCAGTCTCTAACCACATTTATTATGGACAAAGAAATAACTGAACGAGTATATCACATACCTAGTTTGTACCAGTACCACTTGTCGAACCCGATCTAACATTAGGACATGTTCTACGATTATGTCCTTCCTCCTGACATATTCCACACCTCGGCTTAGGTTGATTCTCTCGCCAATCCATCTCATTCCTTATTCTTGTTGACTTTGGTCGACCTTTTTGGCGAAGCATTGTTGGGTCAGGGCGCAACGTAGGCCCTTCAATAGGTTGCCAATATGGCTCATCTTTCATAGGCTCAAAAGATTCTGAATAACTGGCTAGTTGTTCAGTTAATTTATAACATGAGTCAATATATTGTCTTATAGTAATGTTTTGGTGAGCACAACATGCAATTACATGCAAACAAGGGATCTTCAACATTTGCCATTTCCCACATGTGCATGTTCTCTCCTGCAAGTTAATCTAATGAGTGTGGTCACCCCTATGCGAACTGCCTAGATTAGGACGTGTTCGAAGATCAAATACACCTCGGATACGATCAAACCTTATTACAGTATGACCCTTTGCCTTCTCCCGACACCTAAGCAATATATCCATGGCATATTTGCTGTACACTTCACCAGAACTCAATTGATCTTGAATTTTGGCACGACGATCATCGAAATAGGACACAAGTTTGAAGAAAGTGAATTTCACCAATGCAGTTATGGGTAGGCTACGTGCACCTTTCAATACACCATTGAAGCACTCAGACAAATTTGTGGTCATTGCCCCATAACGATGCCCACCATCATGTGAGTATGTCCATTGCTCCACTGCGATCTCATCCAGTTCTTTACCAGCTTTCTCATTGTATTTTCTAATGCAATCCATCGTTGTGTTGAATTTCCTTTCCTGATTAGCACTACCTGCTCTCATTATCATATTCTTCAAATTTTGGTCTTTGTAACGCTTTAAGAAGTTACTAGCTACATGACGAATGCAAAATCTCCAATGTCCATTTGGGGATCGCCAATCAGGGACATGTTTATCCATAATGGCTTTTCTGATTCCTCCATGCCGATCTGATATAGTGCAAATACCTTTTCGTTGTGCGACATGAAGCCTGATCAAACTTAAAAACCACTTCCAAGTAGACTCAGACTCATTTTCCACAATTGCAAAAGCAAGAGGATAGATCTCGTTGTTCGCATCTTGAGCCATTGCTATCAATAACTTCCCTTGATATTTGCCATATAAATGAGTTCCGTCAACACTGATCACTGGCCTATAATGTACGAATCCTGCAATGCAAGGTCCAAACGCCCAAAATACACGCTGAAATCTCTCAGTATTTCTTTCAACGCCATCTTTTTTTAGGAATTCCACTACTGTAGTTGGATTAGCTTCTTGTAATGCTAACATGAACTTCGATAAGATCTCATAAGACTGAACCCAATCCCCATATATCCTGGCAATTGCCTTCTGTTTCACATCCCATAACTTATAATAAGAAACTTTGACTTCGTATTCTTTAAAAATTTGGGCATCTAGGGTTGAAATTTTGACGCCATGGTTTGCCACTACCTGATTGAGAATTTCTCTTTCAATCAAATTTGAATCCAACATCTTGCCATCTTTACTCACATCAATGTTTGTACATGTGTGAGGACCACTGTATTTAGTGATTTCCCAAAGTCCATGCTTCTTGCGTTGGCATGCCCGAAGTTTCCATGAACAGCCATTTGTGCAATTAATTCCCCATTGAGTCAAGTTTGACTCGTACACTTTATATCTCTGGTTTCTCTTTATGCTGTAAATTTTTGCTGCATATTGCACATCCGCTTTATTGCTGAATATCAACCATTTCCTAAACTCCATCTCCTTACTCCAAGTGTATAGAGGTGTTATCACATGATCACATGGAATATTAATATTATCCCAAGTGTTGGCAATAAACGAAGGTGATGGAGCTTCCATTATAGGTATGTGATGCGTAGAGTCTCGTGCTTGTATATCATCATCTACATTGTCACAATCATTAACTATCAGTTCATAATCAGAATCTTCATACTCATCACGAACATCATCAATATCATGTAAGGTTTGGCTTGCTATAAACACATCATCAAGATGATCATCTTGCACTCCCTCATCTTGTATTCCCTCATCATTCACTGGGATCACAATCGATGGTACATGCTCTTCATAACGATTGAGATTACATTCATCCATCAGTATTGGTGATAAATGCTCATGTCGACTGCTGCTACCCCCACGTTCCTCTAATGGTGTCGGTATATCGCAATATGGTGTTGTGAGGGGTTGAGTAAGAACATTGTAATCTCCTTGTAACTCTTCACCTCCATAACCATCCAAATTTGCATGTTGAACATCTTCACCATTATACAAACCATCACCTATTAACTGAGGTGTAATAATTATATACAACTCAACACCTTTTAATTGAGGCGTCTCATTTAGCACATCAAACATGTGATTAACAGCATTGTTGTCATTTATTAACATGGGCATGTAGACAACACATTGGCTAAGGATTTCCTGGGGACAACGAAAAGTAATAGTAATGACATTGGAATGATGATCCAATTCTAGTGCACTGAATATCTTCCTTCGCGGCAATTTCTTAAAACTTATCCCTTGTTTTACTCGAATAATCTTCATATGCATCCCTTCATACTGAACTCCATGGTCACCACCAAAAATTATTTCTCCGTTGTAGCGGATATATACGGTCACTGGAGCCATGATACCTATTTAAATCAATTGTAATTCACAACTTATTATTGATAACTAAAAAAATTAATATTCGTAAAAAACTTTAATATATCACATATGACACATTCAAAGATACATTCAACACTATCTTTACACAACCCCATTGTTAAAAAAAAAAAATTAAAAACAAAAAAAACAAAAAAAAAAAAAAAAACATTGTCAAATATAAATTTAAGTCACGAAGAAAACATCATTAAATCAAAGGTATTATTTATAAATATATCAAATGCAAATTTAGAGAAAGAAGATAAACTCCAACCGAATTAAGACTTGGAACCACAATAACCATATCCTGCATGGGAAAGATATCTTTCAAATTTTCAACAAGATATATATATATTTATATATATATATATATATATATATTTTGAAAAGGCCATGGTAATAAAATTTAAGGAACACACTATTACATATAAAGCTTAGTTACCTTAGGAGGTCATTTAGGAAAGGTAAATTTGTAATAAGGCATAGAAGTCACACCGGGTCAGGTATTCTTATTTGGAGTATCCAACACTCTTCAGACTCTTCATATATATATATAAAAGGATGTAAATATAATCATATACATGCAATCTCTTAGAAAATTCATGTAGCGATTTCTTTCATAATTGTTTTCATTTATTGAACCATTTCACAACTTTCACTACCATTTTCTTTACTTTAAAATGTTAAATGAATAAATCACACCAATGTTAAAATACTTTTACCATTGGTCGTATTTACAAATGAGGTTTAAAAATGATCACAGCAGCAAAAAAAAATGTAAAATACAAGTTTTATTACTTTTTAAAAACATTTTTCCAGTACATGAAAACCTTAAATAGTTCCCCAACTATCTAATTATTAAAAAATAAAAATTATTGAAAAAAACACAAGTGAATTTTTCAAGATTTTCATCACAAACTTATGTATAGCACACACCATTTGATCAAAGAATATACTTTTTTATTTTTATTTTTATGTTTTATAATCATCTCGGAATATACTTAAATAAATTAGGCCATTTCATGTCTATTACAACTTTATTACTATATTACTCAAAAAAAAAAAAATATTAACTGTAGAAAAGTGATAGTAAATATAAACAGAAAAAAAATAATAATAATAAAAAAAAAAAAAAAAAACAACCTAAGAAAAGTTAGTATTCATCCTCTAACACAACAAGAATAAGAACAAAAAAATTAGAATGAGTAAAGACTAAATAATATATTAACTACATCTAAAATAATAGAAGTAAGTTGGAAGATCTAAGTTATTTACCTTGAGGATATCTCTTTGAATCAATGTGGTGTGAGCAAGATTTGATTGAATAGGTGAAGGAGAAATTGAGGGGTTACTGCAAATGAAGGGGAGAAATGCAAAAAAGGGTTGCTATGCAGAAAAAGGTTGCTGGAAGAAATGCTGGGTAAGTAGATCTGTTTAAAAAAATAAAAATAAAACGACTGAAATCGTCTCTTGAAGAGACGATTTCATAAGTTTTATTTTTTATTTTTATTTTTAAATCAAATATGTTAAAAAATGCGTTAAAATTAAAAAATATAAAAATTCTTCTGAAATCGTCTCTTCAAGAGACGATTTCAGTGTGAATTTTTTTTTTTTAATTTTATTTAAACAGATATAAAAGGGCGTTAAAATAAAAATATATATATAAAAAATTCACTAAAATCGTCTCTTCAAGAGACAATTTTAAAAACTACCCTATTCACTAATATAACTTTCAAACTACCTTATTTAGTTATATAACTTAAAAAAAAGAGGTTATTGGGCCAAAAAACCCTCTCTTCAACCCGCCATAGTCTAGACGGGATATGATATGCACGTTGGGCCAATATTCTAACACATCCATTTTGAGTATGCAAATTTTTGTTTTTTTGTTTTTGTTTTCCATGTCCTCTTGGTACATGTTAAATAGGGCATATCCAAGAAAATGGCTCCGTTTTGACCAATGACATTTTTGTGATATGAACATCAATAAGATAGAATAGAAATATGACGTTAAAGCTTAAACTGGTAAATCTTTTACAAAGATATTTTGATATTCGCATGATCAACTTTCTGTTACAAGCATTGCCATTGATATTTCCATTTTCTGGAAGTCATATCGTATACGTGTGGTTTGGACAGTATGTTCTGACGGATATCCATATCCTAGAATGTTTCAACTTTCAAGGACATGATTCTTTGAGCATCCAGGAGAACATTCGTAATTTTAGTACAAGATTTTTCCTCTCTTGCTGAGTAAACCAAAGTTCTCCTCTCTAGATGGGTGAGTGGAGCAAAGTAGTGAGCATTGAAGGCAAACTAAGCAAATGGATTGTAGTTTCCTTTACTTGGACTATCGTGTAGGTGGTGACAAAATGGTTTCAGCCCTTGTTCTTGTTCCTTTCCCCTCCACCTTTTTGTCTGCTTTAATCATTGTCGCATTAAGAGCTTATATATATATATATATATATTAGAACTCTTAGTAGAAAACTTATATTCATTCCCATGGATTTCTTTAGATCATTTTTTGTTGAAGCTGGTAAGTTTTTGACCAGCTACTTGTTCTCAAGGATTGCAACTGTCATAAAATTCCATGAAAACACCAAAACTTTAGAGAGTGAATTGGGAAAGCTCAGTAGCCGAAAGAATGATATGCTAGAGTATATTGAATTAGCCAAAGCAGAAGGGAAGCACCCAACGATGCAGGCTAATGTGTGGCTCATAAAGGTTGAGGAGATCAAACGTGAAGTAAGGCCGATGCTAGAGGCTAGTCTGAACAAAAGTACTTGCACCCAAGATTGCTGTCTTGACCGCAACATGTGTAACCGATACCAACTCAGCAAAAGCGTGGCACAAAAGGTTAATGAGGTGAAAGAATTAATAGATTCATGCAGTTTTCATAATGTGGTGGCTGATAGAATGTCTCCTATAAAGGCTGTTACGGTAATGCCTGCACCGTCTCTTGTTGGTCAGAAAGCAGCAGAGGAGAGGGTAGCTCGGCTAAAGGGATTCTTGAATGATGATGGGATCAAAATCATAGGTGTTTGGGGAATGGGAGGAGTGGGGAAGACTACACTAGTGAAGAACTTGAACAACATGCTCAATTCCTCTTTGGAATCATTTGATATAGTCATCTGGGTCAGGGTGTCAAAAGACTTGGATTTGAGAACTATTCAATCTCACATTGCAGAGAGATTGAATTTAGAATTGAATGAGGGAGAGAGTACTCAGCAAAGGGCTAATAAACTATTCATAAGTTTAATGATGAAAAAGAAGTGTCTTCTCATTCTTGATGAAGTTTGGGAGAAGATTGATTTGGACATTGTGGGTGTCCCGCAAGGCCATGACCAAGCCAACTGCAAGATCCTACTAACAATGCGATCTTTGGCAGTGTGTACGCAAATGATGACCAATGCAGATTTCAGGGTGGATGTTCTGAATGAAGAAGATGCTTGGAACTTGTTTGTGCAGAATGCAGGAGACATAGCTGAGTCAGAAGGCATTCATACTCTTGCAAGAGCAATTGCCAAGAAATGCTGTGGTTTGCCATTGGCAATCAACGCTGTGGGGAAGTCATTGAGGAACAAAACGGTAATTGAACTCTGGAAGAATGCACTCAGCCAATTGCAGTGTTCTGTGCCTCATTATGGGAGTAGCGAGGAGGAGATCTACCTGCCACTAAAATTGAGCTATAACTCATTGCCAAGTAAGATTCTTCAGCAGTGTTTCTTATATTGTTCTTTATATCCAGAAAGCTTTTCAATCAATATAAGTGAATTAATACAATGCTGGATAGCTGATGGATTAATAGATGCACATCAAACACTAAGGAATCATTTAATAATAAGATTGCTTTGGTTGAAAATTTGAAAGATACATGCATGTTAGAAGAGGTTAAAGGTAGTGGAACAGTTAAGATGCATGATGTATTGAGAGATGTTGCCATATGGATAACCTTAATTGAAAAGAAAAGCGGATTTTCCTGTCAACCCAACCGTTCATTACACAAAATGCCAGACAAGTTGCAGAAAACTTGCAGGAGAGTTTCATTTATGAACAACAGCATAACAAAATTGCCAAGTCAATTACTAGGATGCTCTGAGCTAAGTATGTTGTTTCTCCAGGGTAATCCTCTTCGAAAAATTCCTGATGGATTCTTTCGAGAAGTAAGAGCACTGAGATTCCTCAACTTAAGTGGCATTCACATAACTTCCTTGCCTCCTTCTCTTCTTCAGCTTGGAGAGCTACATGCTCTTCTCTTAAGAGACTGTCCTCTCTTAGATAAGCTACCCCCACTTGGAGCTCTTGAAAAACTCCAAGTGCTTGATCTTTCAGGCACTAGATTGAGAGAACTGCCTAAAGAAATGTGTAAGCTCAGAAATTTGAGAGAACTAAACTTGTCCCGCACACACCACTTAGAAGACATAGAAGCTGGAACTTTGTTTGGATTATCTAGTCTTGAGGCCTTGGACATGCCTTCCAGTGCTTATAAGTGGGATGTAAAATGCAAAACATAACCAAAAACATCATTATATGAGTTATTATCATTGGAGCAATTTTCAGTTCTTCACATAAGGCTAGACACTGTTGGTTGTCTTGCCTTAGACTCTGCCTGGTTGGGAAGATTGAAGAAGTTCAGTATAGAGATTAGCCCAAGAAGCTGTAGTCAAATTATTTACCAAATCAACATGATGAGAAAGTGGTTATCCTTAGAGGGGTTCACCTCATGGAAATAGGCCTTGAGGGGTTATTGCGCAATGCGTGTGCCTTAGACCTGGTAACATGTGGAGGCATACGCGAGGTATCTGAAATAGCTGGCAGGAGGAGTTTGTGTGGCCTACCAGGCTTAAAATCACTCACCATAACAAGTTGTGAATGGATCACAGAATTGGTAAATGGAGAAAATGTACAGGGAAGTATGTTACCAAATCTAGAGCATTTAAGACTTACTCGCTTAAGAAACCTATTGAAGATAGTGGAAGGAGGGCTCCCTGAGGGAGGTTGCCTTGGTAAATTAAGAACTATAGAAGTGGTGGATTGTCGAAGATTGAAAACAGTCATATCCTATGCTTTGCTTTGTCAGGTCCAAAACCTTGAGGAGATCAAGGTAAGTGATTGCCGAAGAATGAAGTGCATTATTGTGAGAAATGTTTCTGATGGGCTACTTCAAAAGTTAGAAGTCATAGAAATAAGGAATTTGATCAATTTGAAGACCATTTGTTCAAGGGAATCAGCTTGGCCAGTTTTAAAGAGGATTCATGTGAGCAACTGGCCCATGTTGGAGAGGCTTCCTCTCTCAGCCTACGATGCAACTACTATCAGAGAAATTAAGGGAGATCGCAGATGGTGGGATAATCTTAGATGGGAAGATGACAAGACAAAATTCAGTCTTGAAGAAAGATTTCAAACATGCTCAGATACTGAAACACAACCAATAGAAGATAGATTTTAGTAAGAAATTTCTCACTCTTTCATTCTTGTATTGCTTTTTTGTTTAGCATGCAGATTCACTCAATACACTCGTAGATTCTTAAATTAGTTTTTGTTTAGCATGCATACATTTGAACATGTTGTTTACATAAGCTTATTTCTTACCGACTGATTCACATGATGGATGGCCCAAACGATCATGGTTAAGCTTTATATATTCAGGACATCCAAAAGTATTAAAAGGAAAATGCTAAAACTACAAAATGTTTAGTACTAACATTCCAATAAATGTGCTCAGTGCCACATTAAATAAATTTCTTAGTTAATTTTTTGTTTTGTGTTTAGAATTGACACATCAATTTGTAAGGCCTATGTAGTAGAATGATAGTCATAATCCATGTCCAAACTACTATAGAAATTTACTATACATATATCTTCTTTTTTCTTAGGTCTTACTGTAATGTCTTTTTATTTATTTATCATGTATAGGCCTGGAGAAATTGGGATATGTGGTTGGCAAGCAAGTTCCAGAGTTCCACACACAACTTTCATGGCTTTTATGGTAAAGTTTCTCTCCAGAAGAGTATGGTAAAGATTGACTGACTAAAATGGACCTTTGCTCCTTTTTTGTGATCAACTTGGCGTAATGAGTTTCAAATGTACAATTTTGGATTTTCCTGTAAATTTTTTTTCTAATCCACTTCTTATAATTGTGAGAAAATGTATTCATGACATTGATTTTCAACTCGAATGTTATTTCATCCTCTCATATGAATGAAATGAATAGTAACTTACTTTGTGTAAGTCAAGGATTCAAAATAACTTTAATACTTATATAATTTACCAATAAATAAAGAATGGATTCAAGTTCAGTGCCCAACATCAAGAAATTAATGTCAACGTTGATTTTAGAACTGGTTGCTCAAGATGGTATAAACACATGGTAGTTAAGATCATGAAAAAAAATTAAAAAAAAGTTAACTCTACTACATCATTTTTATCCAAGCAAAACATTAATTGTATGGACAATGAGATTTTATGCCTGGCTAATAAGGAATTGTGACAAATATTGTCAGATTGGGCAAGATACTCAGTAATACTAGATTTAGTTGCTGAGGGGAACTAGTATTGCTATAAACTTCACCCAACTTTTCTAGGAATTTACTCTCATTGGCCATTGCTAAAAAAATAGTAATTGGCAATGGCTCCAGGAGTGATAGAATGCAACACCCTTTATGCATCCTAGAGGACTGCATTCTAGGAAATAAATAACCTGCTGGTTCCAGAGTTTAACAATACATGAACAAAGGTATTCACTATTTAGAACATGACAAAAAAAAAAGAAAATGTATAATGTAAAAAATAAAAATAATAATAATAATAATAATAAAACATAAATGTTGATGTTGATGTGTTTACTATAGAACTTGGACCTTTTGTCAGTCAATTAGATTGTTATCCTGGTGGCCTAATAACCCTTCAATAAAATAAAAGGCTAAGAGTGATGAGGCATGTTAAAAATTTTAGGACAAATTACAAATTACAGTTTCTAAATTCGGTTAAAGTTTAATTCAGTCATCTAAGTTTTAATCCTATCAATTCAATTCTCTAAGTTTCATTATGTTTCAATTCAGTATTTCCGTTATACGCCGTTACCGATTTGCTGTTAACTTTTTTATTTTATTTTTTTAGTTTCTTCGATTTCTTGATTAGGTAGTTCATTTGCGCCAGAATCCAGAACCAGTATCGTCGCTGCTAGGAAAAATCTCAAGCCCAATAACCACAGCATCTGGAGGACCCCGGCGACACCTTTACTCCATCTCCTGGACCACATCAGAGTTCCCATAGAAGAGAGCTTCCACAGAGCCACCGTCCAGTTTCTAAAAAACACCACCTTGTACCTGCCCCTTTATCACAACCCTCACCTGCATATCTAAAACCCAAAACCCATTACTCAAGACCTTAATTTGCAAAGACAAAATTTATCACCAGGCCGCAAGGCCCGCAACTAATAAATAAAGAGAGAATCATTATCCTAGTTCATACATGACTGAATCAAAAACAATGATCACAAATTATCAATAAATATAGAGCAACCCATCACTCCCATAAAAGGCTAGAGAAAAGCCAATAACCATACAATTATTAGTGTATTTAGAGTGACCCATTACAACACATCTCAGAGAAACCAAGAGAAACAACCAATTGGCACAAATTATTAATGAATTCAGATTTTCAAAGTGACAATTGGTGGCCATAAGAAATGGCAGCGCGTGAGCCCCACCTTCACCTCCACCACCACCGCCACCATAGCCATCTTCAAAGACCCCGCCTCCGCAAACGTCATCCTCCGCCTCTTCATC
>BKZX01023777.1:0-26008 GCA_014362285.1 Fagus crenata
AAGGCACTAAAAACAATCTTCTTTAAATTTTTATTTCTTTAAATTTGATAGGATTTTTTTTTGAATAAAAAATTGTTAGGAAATAAAAAAAATAAAAAAATAAAAACTAAAATCATGGGTAAATTTTAGGAACCAATTAAGAACTTTTTTTTTTTTTTTTTTTTAATTGACGATAGAACACACGCACACACTAAACTATTTGTATAAGCTGGGGATCGAACCCACGCCCTTTAGGGGTGGGGATCAACGATAGAAAACACACACACTAAGCTATTTGTATAAGCTGGGGATCAAATCCACGCCCTTTAGGGGTGGTGATCAAGGGGAGGGGGGGTGTACCATTAGGCCAAATGCCCAGTAGGCCAGAACCAATTAAGAACTAAAATCACGCATGCGAGATACAAGGCTACTTTACGAAAAGATAGGACTACTTTACTAAAGTATCCACTTTACTACTAAGCACGCACTCAGGGGCCACAATTAGGTTCAGGACCGGTGTTGATTTTGATAAAATGAGTGTATTTTGTGATAAATGTTGTGTCAATAGTGGTAAATGTGTGTCTATTATTATACAAATAAAATTTGTGAATTCCGGTAACATAAGTGATATTTGTGGTAAACTTAATTTTACTATAATATTATACCACAATTGACAAATATTTTTTCAAAAAACAGACAGATCTTACAATTTTTTACACCCATGACGGGACCGTCCCATAACAAGACCTTAGAATTTCCACGCACTCGGTCTACTTTTACTACTTTACCAATCTCGCAACTGACTTGATCATTTTCATTCATTATATTGGCATTTAATTGTCTTTACCACCTCGAGAACATGGCTGAAATTGCATATGTCATTGCAGTGAAGGTCATGGAGTAGCTTGGATCCCCTTTTTTCCAAGAGCTCAACTTGGCATTGGGTGTTGGAGGCGAACTGACAAAGCTAAACCACACTATGTTAGCCATTGAAACCGTACTCTTAGATGTCGAGGAGCAGCAAGCAAGTAACCATAGCTTGCGCATTTGGCTAGGGGAACTCAAAGACGTTCTTAAAGATGCCGAGAACGTGCTTGATAAATTTCAGTGCTGAGCTCTATAGAAGGAAGTGATGAATTTATTTTATTCTTGTTTTATTATAATTATTAATTGTATATGGTGTTTCTCTTATTTATAAATATTTTTTAATGATAACTTTCTACTAGAAAAACATGAATTTCCATATAATTTTTTTAAAAGAAGAATAAAAAAATTAATTGAATTTACAAAGGACCAGTTGATAAATTTGTTATTAGCAATAAACAAAATATTAAAATAAAATTAGGTGAAAATATTGATGGTTTAGATTTACTTTTGAAAATAAAGTTTTAAAAGAAGTTTTACAATTATGTAGATTTTTTTTTTTTTCAATATTAACATTGATAAAGTCTTATCTAAGATCGCTATGTCATAAGAAATATTAAGTGGATTAGTTATGTTATCAATTGAAAAAGAGACTAAAAAAAAAAAAAAAACTTGAATATAAAAATTGATAAAATCTTATGGCTATCTTCTTCTGTCTCATAAATAAAGGAATTTCCTTTATTTCATTTGTGACTCGTGAGTGAAAGAAAAAAGAAAGATAGAAAGAAAAAGAAAATTACACATCTCTTGATATTGACCACACGTTTCTTTCCAGCTTCACCAAAACGACATTGAGTCTTGATTCTCTATGCTCTTTATTTCTTTTCTTTTTTCCCAGAAATCATATTTGGTCGTTAAATTACTCCAATTTTTCAATTTCATGCAAGTTCTAAAAAAAGCAACTTGATTTTTACATAATATAAAATGATTCAATTTGATTGGTAAAAATCATAAATTTTGAGAGCTTTCTTTGTTTTATTTAATTGTCTTTTGGATTGGTAATCAACACCCTTCCCTATAGATTTGAGACTCACTGAGTTAATAATTCGCGACAATCCAGCACTTGAGAGCATTACTGAGGTCGCAGCATAATTGATCAAGAAAAAAATAATGAAAAGGGAGAGACGCTAAAGTGCTTCAGCCAAAGAGATATTTTGAGAGCTTCTTGTCTTTTTGGTCTCTTGCGAGTGTGTAATGAAAAAGGGAGAAAGACTAAGAAGTCAAGACGAAGACGAAGGAATAGCAAAATGAAGGACCAAAAATGTAAACTATGATGCACGGCCAAAAAATAGCTCTTTTTTTTTTTGCTAAAAGAGTGTAAATGAAAATGAGAACGCAAGAGCTACGAGTCGGGAGTTGTGAGTTCGAGTATTAACAAACTTCACTATTTCTCAGATGTGTTCCACGCCATGTTATGTTGGGTTTAAGTGGGTCGGGGTAGTGTCCAATCCTGCGAGCCCCTTTTTTTACAAATCAAAAAGAGAGTGAAACTACCAAATGGTAGGCCATGTGTGTGAGGAAATGAGAGAGTTTAGGTGTGAATAGGACCAGATGTAACTAAGGAAAGACTAGTGAATGATGGGTGAAACTTCGGTGCACTGGACCTAACACGATCACCACACATGACCATTTTTGGATATGTGTTGTGTACGTATTGCATCCAATACACTGGAGCACTTGACTCAATTAAATCCGTCAATGGATGCTAGGTGGAGTGTGAAGTTGTCTTTCCATCAATGCATGTAAGTGGTGAACGACTTAAGGGCTAAGTAAGGATGTCCATGGGTTGAGTGGGTTGGGTTTGTGGGTAAAAGATTCAATCTGTTGACCATTCACACAGGTGGTCAGATCAAGCGGGTCAGTTGGCTGTCAGTTGCAGTTGGTTGGAGGAGACAATGGAGATTTGGTCAAAATCTAGGGAGATCTCACCAGATTTGATGGATTCTAGCCAGATTTAGCACCAATTCAAAGTGAGAGAGGTGAGAGAGTCGGTTGGTTAGTTAGTTTAGGGTTTTGGGATGGAAAGTTTCAAATGCTCGGACCCGTCACCAACCATCGGAGTACTTAGTTCAGGTGGTTTTCAATTTGGTTTAGGTCGGGTTAGGTGACTGGTGGACACCCCTAGGGCTAAGCCTTAATAGAACATGCAACTAGATGGAAGAAAAATGAAAAAGGGTAAATTACAAAAACCATTCCTGAAGTTTGGGTTAATACCAGTCACTACTAAGACGTTTTAAAAATATCTAATTTAATCCTTAACTATAAACAACAGTTAATACCATTTGGGTACTTTTCCCTAAAAATACAACAAATTTCTCATTATTTTTCATGAATACTGAGATGACATGTTGTTATTGGTGTCTAAGAAAAGTGATTTTATTGGTTGGAATTGATGTTGCACAATTTACTATCTATCACCCGAACTCACAATTTGTTGTGTTTGGCACATTGTTATTCAAATATCACTTATTAAAATAGCAGTAAGCCCAAAGCCATAACAAATTTCACATATGCTGAGATGACAAATTGTGATTTGTGTACTATAAAAGTGATGTCAATGGCAGTCTTGTGTGAAAGTGATGTTACACTAATTACAATTTTTCATTTTAACTATTGTAAAATTTGGTGTGTAGATAAGTATTATTGTAAATTTTTAAAAATTCGTTGTTTGTGTTGAGGGATCAAATTTGATATTTTTGAAAAGTCATGGTAATAAGTGACATTAGCCCAAATCTCAAGGACAGTTTTTATATTTGACCCAAATGAAAAAGCAAGAATCAATGGTAGTCTCGACCAGAGAGAGAGAGAGAGAGAGAGAGAGATATGTGTTGTAGAAGTGAAATGATTAGTCATGGTGGACTAAGTCTTAGGTGAAAGATCAAGTGGCCAAGCGGATGCATGCAAGTGGTGAAGAAATTAAAGTAAGTGTGAATGCATGATAAAGTAAGTATGAATGCTACTTATAAAAAAAAGTAAGTGTGAATGCATGATAAAGTAAGTACGAATGCTACTTATCAAAAAAAATTAAGTATGAATGCATTAAAGTGGTGAAAGAAAAAAAATGAAAAAGCAGGAGGGAGTGGGTTGGAAAGACGTGAGCATCCATGGAGAGATTGGTCTTGCAAAGAAAAAAGTGTTCTTGAATCATATGCAAGACTAAAAGAAAAACAGCCAAAAAAATAAAAAAATAAAAGGAGGTATGATTTTTGTAGTCTTGCCAAAAGTAAGATTGAAAATGGAATACAAGGATCAATTATAAAACAATGGCCGGCCATGTGTGTCTTATGATGTTAAAAGTGAAAGACTAAGAAAAAATATATTTTTTATTCCATTTCAAGACTTAGCAAATAGGATTGAAATTAGATGTACCGTGAAATAGTTTTAAACAGTTAAAGATTAAAAGTTTTTATTTTTATTTTTTTTAATCGTCTAAAAACAAATAATTTTTTTTTATATTCTTTTAATATATTATTTAAACAGTTGAGATAAAAACTTAAAAAATAAATTTCAATCACCTAATTTTTCTTCAAAGGAAACCTCAACAAAATATCTCATCTGCTTTTAGTTTTTGTTTTTTTGTGCTGAGCTGACTAATGGTCCTGAAACTGCTTATACTCGTATCATCATATTTATTTTTCTCCTTAAAATTAATTAGAAAATAAAAAATAGTCCAAAAGGTCCAAACTTTGTTTCCTTGGGCTCCAATTGATACTACAGTTAAGCTTTTTTGGGTAGCCCACAATTCATGAATTTGGTAGATTTCAGTTTTCTTTTACAAATCCTGAACCCAAATAAGAAAATGAGTGACGCTACCTATGTTTTGGTCCTCTCTCTCTCTCTCTCTCCTTTTTCTAAGAGGAAATCCCTCTAAATGTTGGAGAATCTTGAAGGTACAGAGCTTCTTGACTTTCATAAGAATGGAATTAACCTCAGCTGATCTAACCTTTTATCAATTTGGGTTAGATACCAAGTCTGCTAGGAAAAAGTGAGGGGCTACTTTAATTATTGTTTGTGAGCAACCATACGAATCAACTTTTAGGAAGAAAAAAATCCAAGTCTTACAAAATATCAGCATGGATTTTATAGGTCTCATAGCAAGCTGAATGCATATAAATGTTGTATGAGATATATATTTTCACATCGTTGGTCCTCTTGTCCTCAATTATTACAGTTTATTTATTAGCTTCTATCTGATAATATGGATCTATATATATTCTATAGTAACACATTATATTAATTACATGTCTTTTCACTAAGCTTGAACCTAGGAAGTACATCTTATTATAACAAGTAGTTAAATAACTATGGCAATCTGAAACATGTTAAGCAGTATTTTCACCATTTTCCTACTTACCTAGATACTTACACCAGCATCATGTCATGAAGAGCTGGACCTGAAAAATTGGGTCATGACTCATGAGGACTGTATTAGGAGATGATGCCTATTTTGCATGTGTAAGCCCAACTTATGGTATAGATTGGATGCATTCTTCACACTCAAAAATTTTTATTTATATATGATAATTATATGTTAATAAAATTGTGAATTTAATCATTTAGTCATTATTCTATACCTAAAAGTTCTAACACTATTTCTTAATTGATCTTGACCAAGCTTGGCATGTCCTTTGGTGGAGGCCATTGACCAAGACAGGGTGTATAAAGCTTCAAATATTATATGTTTATGCATTTGGGTAGCTGTATAGAACATGAAGAAATATATATATATATATATATATATATATATATATAATTGTCTCTAGGCGGCATAATATTCTCTTCAAGTATCTGATCGAACTCGTTATCTTTCTTTTCCTCACACTTTATTGGCATGGTTACATTCTATGTGATTTTCTTTTAGTTCTTTTTCTTTGTAAGCCAAACAGCATTGCAGCGCATATCTTGCTTGGATTATTAATAATGCTATACTAACCATGACCAAGATTGCCTTTCCCATGTGTCCTTATGCTCGCGTTGTCACTTGTTTAGCCTTTTTTTTTTTTCAACTTAATTATATTAAACTCTTGTCATTATTCTTTTTGAAAAGACGACCATGTATTAGTTTTCATTCTCCATTAATTTGTGATGTGCCATTGCCAACAATGCTCTCTCTTGGCGGCTAAGTTACATGCATCTTTATGGTTATTTTTTACCAGAAAATTATTCAACTATAGTTCAGTCCCTATGATTATAAATTTCTTTACAATTTATTCCTAAAAATATTGGAATTCTTTATAATAATTGAATGGTAAATAACTAAATACGTTTTTTTTTTTTTTAATTATTCAAATATAATTAATTTTTCACTATATAGTTCTAATTCTATGATTTCCATAAATTTACAAATTACAATCTCCAATTCTTGAAATAACTCTTGACGAATTTGGGATTCTTTCCCAATTATTTCCAAATCCGAAGATTGTTAATATAGTCTTAAGAAAGTCAAGGAAGGAATTGGGAATTCAATGATATGTTCAAATCCAGTTTTAATTTTGGTTGTTTTAAATACATGTCCTCCAAAATTAAGTTTTTAAAATTTCTTGTATTTTCACATATATATTCCCACATAAACTAGTTTTAAATTTGATATATTTATAAACGGTATATTAACTAAAACTGGTTCTAACATGATTCTTCACAAATTAGATAAAATAAATTAAACAAGTTAACTTATGAACTGCTTTTAATATTGGTTCAACTTGTATTAGAATCAAACTAGTTTTGGGATTTGCTAAACACCCCCTGCAACTTTTTTGGGTTAGCAGTATTGTTTCAAATTCATACTGCTAATGATTGATTGAAATGAAGAAACGTATTTATTGTACCAAGTTGACTGGTCCTCTTCATTTTCTTAGAACCTCAAAACTTTCATTTGTTATTAAAAATTCATTCAACTATTTTGGGTACTAAAGTCAAAATCTTTCTTATTCCAATTCCTCAAATCTCATTGCAACCTAAAATAATTTCCAATCTTAGATAAATGGAAACACTCTTTCTTGAAAATATATATGTCACGCGAGTGTGCAAGTGGTAGACCCATATGTCCATAAGTTCACTTTATTCATTTAAAGTGTAGGTATTTTTGCCACCTTATAAACACCTTCAAGACTTTGTATGTTTTCAATGTGGGACAAGTACACAAGCCTTCAAGCCCCACTTCTATATCATTATATTACAATAAATTTACAACAGTTTGCCTGGTGAGTTCCTATAATTTGTTCTAGGCTGACAATTCACCTCATGATCTAAGAATGTGAATTAATTAGCATATGCAATATGATCTTAAATCTATAACATCTATTTCATGATTATTATTCTTTAACATTAGATCAAAATACTAGTACATTTTTTTAGCAAAAAAAAAAAAATACTAGTAGATTTTTTTTTCTTTTAGACAAGATTCAATCCCATATCTCTCAATGTATCACAAATTGGCTAAGTACTCAATGACAATAGGAAGGGTTATTCTACAATACATACTCTTTTTTGTAAATATGGTACATACTCAATTGTTCATCAAATGTGATGCAGTTATTATAATATATGATGTTGGTACTATCCAATGTGATATTGGTACTATCCAATTTTTCATATGTATTAAATCTAAAGAAATAAATAAAAATTTATGGTAAACAAAGCAATGTAATGGTACGTACCATCATATGTGAGGTAATTACCATCATTAGTGACATTGATACCATCAATGTGATATTTTATCTATTAGAGATACCATACGGTCCATACCCACACAAAATAAAAAAGTGTGAGGAAATCAATATAAATAATAAATAAAATCTTATATCATGAATCCTTTTTTTTTCCTTTCTCTTTTTCTCTCAGGAAATAAGAAAATAAATTTTATCAAAAGTCTGCCCGAATTTGCGTTTCCTGCATGCCATGAATTTGTGCTTATAATACTGACTTTAGCATAACCAATAAGGTGAAGTCGAAGGAAAATATATTTTGAGGACATATCGTAAGCTTGTTTTTGGGCATTTTTGTCATGTGTCTGTTAGGTGATGAGGTTCTAATTAAGCAATCGTTTCTTTAGTTTTATAAGTCTCATCTGATATATGAAAGTGTAAGCAGAAAGTATACAAGAACAAGAAACAGAACGGAAAGAAATGTAGATAGGAATGAATAATACTCTGCTTAATTAATCAATGAGGAAGACTCTTCCTGTATTTATACAATGAGATAGATACTGTAATGCTGTTTAACTAACTGTAACAGAAATAACCTATCAACAGAACCTATAACAGCTGTAACAGATAATGTCTAACTGAACCAACTGTATTACTCTATCATCCCCCCTCAAACTGATGGTCAGTGGAACAAACCATGAGTTTGGAACATAATTGGTGAAACCGAGTAGATGGAAGAGCCTTGGTAAAAATATCAGCAAGCTGATCATGAGTGGAGATAAACTGAAGTAAGAGGTCACCACGGACTACTTTTTCTCGAACAAAATGATAGTCAACTTCAATATGCTTCGTACGTCCATGAAACACAGGATTAGAAGCCAAGGCAAGAGCACTGGTGTTATCACACCAAATGAGAGGAGCAGAAGGCAAATATAGCTTGAGATCACAAAGAACCTGACGAAGCCAAGCAAGCTCAGCAGCACCAGCGGCAAGAGAACGGTACTCAGCCTCAGTGGAAGAGCGAGAAACAGTGTGCTGTTTCTTAGCAAGCCAGGTAATCGGATTATGACCAAGAAAGACAACAACCCCAGAAGTAGAACGCCTATCTGATGGGTCACCAGCCCAATCAGCATCCGTAAAGGCTGTAAGAGCAAGAGGACCTGGTTGAAAAAGGACACCTTTATGTAAGGAACCCTTGAGGTAACGAAGAATCCGTTTTGCCGCAACAAAATGAGCATTGCAGGGCTTGTGCATAAACTGACAGACACGATTAACAGCGAATGTAATATCAGGGCGAGTGAAGGTAGCATACTGAAGGGCACCAACCAGACTGCGAAAAGGAGTTGGATCACTGAGAGCATCATCGCTATCAGTAGAAAGAGGGGTAGTAGTAGCTATAGGTGTAGAAGCAGTCTTACAGTCAGACATATGAAATTTATGAAGAAGATCAGTAAGGTATTTCTGTTGATGAACAAATAAACCAACTCGCTTGTACTCAATTTGAAGGCCTAAAAAATACCGCAATGGGCCTAAATCTTTGAGCTCAAAGGTAGTAGATAACTGAGAGATAACGTCAGAGACCACAATAGAGTTATTGCCAGTGATGATTATATCATCAACGTAAAGCAAGAGGTACACAGTAGTGGAGCCAGTATGTAATACAAACAAAGACGCATCAGCAAGAGAAGCAGTAAACCCCAAAGTGAGCAAATGAGATGTAAAACGTTCACACCAGGCACGGGGTGCCTGTTTTAAGCCATACAAAGACTTGTGCAATTTACACACATGTGAGGGTTGTGCCGAGTCAACAAACCCAAGGGGTTGAGCCATGAATACATTCTCTTTAAGGAAACCATGAAGGAAAGCATTACTTACATCAAGTTGCCGGAGAGGCCAATGATTCTGAGCAGCCAGGGACAAGATGATACGAACCGTGGGTGGTTTAACCACAGGGCTGAAAGTTTCAGCGAAATCAACCCCAGCTTTCTGATGAAACCCCTTGGCTACGAGGCGAGCTTTATACCGAGAGACGGAGCCATCAGTGTTGCGCTTGATCTTGTAAACCCAACGGCACCCAACGAGGTTTTGATCATTGGACGGAGGAATGAGAGACCACGTGTGTTGCCGTTGAAGGGCGTCGAACTCCGAAGCCATGGCCACACGTCATTCAGGGATTTGGGAGGCAATCTTATATGTAGGTGGTTCGGTTTGAAGGTAATTGGTGGTGGTTGAAGTAGCTAGAACTTTCTTTTTGACAATTCCAGATTTAGAGCGTGTTTGCATAGGATGAGATGGGAAAGCTGCAGATGGGTGTACAGGGGCAGCAGAAATTGGTAAAGAAGAAGAAGAAGAAGGGGTAAAAGGACGTGGGTTTGGGTGTGGGATATTTTCTGAAGAAACGGGTTGGGTTGTTGAAGTAGGGGCAGACACGGGCTTAGCTAAAGGAGTGGACTTAGCTAAAGTAGTGGGCTCGGCTAAAGTAGTGGGCTCGGCTAAAGGAGGGAGAAGGCCCAAAGGTAATGTATATGGATGGAGGAAAGGTGAGGGAGGCAATGGGCTTGGTGAGGAGTTGGAAGTAGGAACCGGGCCCAAAAGTGAGGGTGTTGTGTTGGGGCAAAAAGGAGGAGTGGGTGCTGGGCCCAAAATTGAAGGTGGTTGGCAAGAATGAAAAAATAAAAGGGAGCTTAGCCAATTATTTGTGTTAGAAGATGAGGAAGGTGGAGGGGAGACATTAGAAGAAGAAAAAGGATAATGAGACTCATTGAAAATAACATTGCGAGAAATGTAAGTACGAGAAGTAATAGGATCTAAACAAAGATAGCCTTTTGAATTGGAAGCATAACCAAGAAAAACGCATTCTTTCGAACGAAGACCAAATTTGTGTTTTGAGTAAGGACGTAAGAGTGGAAAACAAGCACAACCAAAACTTTTAAAAATTGAGAAATTGGGAGAGTGACCAAAAAGAGATTCCCAAGGTGAGACTGAACCACGACTCAAAGATGGAAGACGATTAATAAGAAAAATTGCCGTGGAAAAAGCATGGGACCAATATTGAAAAGGGAGAGAAGAGTGGGAAATCAAAGTAAGAGACATGTCAACAATATGACGATGTTTACGTTCGGCAATACCGTTTTGTTGAGACGTGTGAGGACAAGTAAACTGATGAATAATACCAGATTGGGAACAAAAATGACCAAATTCATTGTTGGTGTACTCACCACCACAATCGGTCCTCAAGGTTTTAATAGAAGTACCAAGATGATTTTCCATGGTATTTTTGAAGTGTTTAAATGAGGAAAGAACTTGAGACTTGTGTTTCAATGGGAAAAACCATGTGAACCTAGTAAAATCATCAACGAAAATTACGTAATAACGATGACCATTTATTGAAGTAATTGGAGAAGGACCCCACACATCACTATGTACAAGTTGTAATGGAAATTTAGTGCGAGAAGTAGAAGGGGAAAAAGGTAATTGAGTCATTTTTCCAATTACACAATGTTTACAGAATGTGTGAGAAGGGGAAAATGAGTGATTAAAATGATGACTTAAGGCATGAGACAACACGCGTGTGTAAGGATGACCAAGCCGCATGTGCCAGAGATTAGCTTCAGAGACTTTAGAACAAGCATCTGGACGGCAAGCTGTGTATGAGACCCGAGGAGCAGAAAAAGAAGACTGAGCAGTGCTGGAGAGATATGAAGCAGGGGAAAGCCGTGATTTCAAGAAGGGGAGAGAGAGACCATGTATGGGGTAAAGCCCATCTTTACTCAAACCGTTGTAAAGAGGTTTCCCCGTATGACAATCTCGGATCTGAAAACGAGACGCATCAAAAGAGAAGGAG
The DNA here is from genome assembly GCA_014362285.1 of Fagus crenata. Lineage (NCBI taxonomy): Eukaryota > Viridiplantae > Streptophyta > Magnoliopsida > Fagales > Fagaceae > Fagus > Fagus crenata. The sequence continues at coordinate 11,392 of BKZX01023777.1, forward strand.
CAGTGATTATCTCGGCAGAATCGTTGCACAGAAAGAAGGTTTGATTTCATAGAAGGAACATGCAAGATTTTACGAAGTTTAAAAAGATAAGCTGAAGTTTGGAGTTGAGAATTACCAATATGGGAGATGGGAAGCTGATTACCATTTCCAACGGAGACGAGTTGTGAATCCGTGTAGGCTTGATTATCTGGGAGGTTGTGGAGGTCAGGGGTGAAGTGGTCGGTGGCTCCGGTGTCAGATATCCAGGTGGTTTGGTTGGACTCGGGTGGTGCGGCGGTGGCCATGGCAGCGAGCTTGGCCGGAGGATGACGGCCCTGATACGCATAGTTCATGCGTTGGTAACAATCAAGTGCTGTGTGACCGGGTTTGTAGCAGATCTAGCAAATTGGACGAGAGCTAGGGCTTTGACTCCAAGATTAGGGATTTTGTGAGTTCGGATTGTAATTGGAAAAAGAGTTCCCAGTACTGAAATTTCCCGGAGTACCTCCACGGGTATTGAAGTTCCCTTGAGCATTGAAACGCCCATTACCTCTCCCACGACTGTTGAACTGCTGATTTCGGCCTCGACCTCGGTTTCCATGAAATTGGGCCTGCGAAGAAGAATTGAAGCTCGGCTGAGAATGCTTGTTGGCCACCATAGCCATATGAGCTATCTCCTTTGAATTATCTACGGCACTTTTGAGCAGATCTTCTTCAGTTTTCATTAAGGTATGTAACTCTTCAAAATTCACTGCTTCATTCTTAGTTAACATGGCAGATGTGAAAGAATGAAACTCAGAGGGCAATCCTTGAAGAACTAGATGTAAAATTTCTTCGTCATCGATTAAAACACCTACACTGATTAGCTTGTCTCGTGCTTCTTTGATCTTTTGTAGGTACTGAGTGATAGAATCTGAATTCTTCTTGATACTATTGAGTTCACGCTTAAGATTCACAATACTTGAGCGAGAGATCGATGTGTACCTGTTAAGAATTACCTTCCAGATTCCAGAAGCAGTAGTCTGACCCATGACCAAAGATATGGCTGAAGGAGAAAGTGTGGAACTGAGTAATGAAAAAAGAGTTTTATCTCTTGCTTTCCATTGTAGATGGAGAGGATTAACTTCCTGTGTTTCGAGGACAAACTTGGGAGGACAAGAAGTTGGATCTTCAAGATGATCAAGAAGGGAGTAAGCATCAAGAATCCCTGTAATCTGGAATTTCCACATCAGGTAATTCGTATGATCAAGCTTCACTGTAACATAGTTGGAAATGTTGGATAAAAGAAAAAAAGGTGTTTGTGTTTGAGTATTAGAAGTAGCAGTAGACATGGTGGTCAAGAATCTTACTGCTCTGATACCATGAAAGTGTAAGCAGAAAGTATACAAGAACAAGAAACAGAAAGGAAAGAAATGTAGATAGGAATGAATAATACTCTGCTTAATTAATCAATGAGGAAGACTCTTCCTGTATTTATACAATGAGATAGATACTGTAATGCTGTTTAACTAACTGTAACAGAAATAACCTATCAACAGAACCTATAACAGCTGTAACAGATAATGTCTAACTGAACCAATTGTATTACTCTATCAATATATTCTACACAGACCAAGTTCATAATTAATTAGTGCTCTAATGCCATCTTGCAATATTAAATAAATTTAAAACGATTTTTAAAAATTCCTGTCAAAAGTACTCCAATTTGGCTTGATGCCATTCATGAAAAAGACAAATACATAGAATTATAAACTTACACGTTAATTTATAGAAATTTTAATGTATAGCTTCAGTCCTTCAAAGTGGAAAAAGGAAAATAGAGAAAGAAAGACCACGCCTATCTTATCTCTTTCCTGACCTCTTCACTGAAAAGTCTGAAATATTTGCATACTCTTTGTTGATCTACTAGCGCTAGGCCTTAATAACTGGTCACATTGGAGAGCAATATCTTGCTCAGATTAATATTAGTGCATCCACAATTGTCGTTCCATGTGGCTTATTTGATCTGCATGTGCAATGTGACCGTATTCACTATTCAAACACACCAACTCTTGTCGATATATGTTCTTGCTAAGAAAGGAAAGCATATGGTAGATTGTTCTCTACCATATGCTGTATCAAGAGCCTAACAATTTAGTGTTATTATCTACTCTATTTTATAAGAAGAACTAAAGTTTAACTACTCATTTCTTCTTATCGTAACTATTTTATATATATAACCAAGAGACTAACGGTTTAGTGGCATTATCTACTCTATTTCATAAGAATAACTAAAATTCAAATCACACATCCTTTATTGTAACTATTATATGCATATAGTTCTCTCTTGGGAAAAACTTAGGTACAATTCCTTAAGTTAGGTATATTAGGTTCCCCAATTGAATTCAAACACATGGTTGCATTAACCAATGAAACACAAACAATGTTATATTTTCCAAGAATATTTAAATTCAATGTTTTTGAATTCAAATAGGAACCTAACATATTTGACCTAAAGAACTGTACCTAAGTTTTACCCTTCTCTCTTCACAGCATAACACACTATCTATAGTAATCTCAAAGTGGAATTATCATAAGCTTCTACATCAAGCAAATGTTTCTAAATTAAGAGTGGTCAAGAATTTAAAGTCAATAATTCAGTAATAAGTTTTTTTTTTTAATTATTTAATAATAATAATTCAGTAATAAGTTAATAACTAACATATGGATTATTTATGTATGTACGTATATGTTTGTGTGTATATATCTTAAAATTGACAACGATTCTAAAATAACAAGATATGCTTACAGTAACATGTCACTCTTTTCTTTTCTTTTCATTTTTTTTTTCTTTTTGGCTTTCAAAGTTTTTTTTCTCTCTCTTCAATTGTATACTAATAAACTATATAAGTAGTTATAACAATATTCTAACACTACACCCCTTGTGTATGGACTCAGATTCTCACGTAATAAGTGAGTCCCATGTTAAACTATCAATGTTTTAAAATCCTCCCTCACGTGTGGATTGAGACTTAAACTACCAATATTCTACGTCCCTCACATATAGATTCATACTCTCCCAATCTCCCTTAATAAGTAAGGCACAACCCGCTAGATTTTAAATTTTTTCAATGAGAGATAGTGCATGTAAAGACAATATTCGAACTCATTATTATCTATTATGATATCATGATAAATTATCAATTGTCCCAAAACTTTAAATGGATAAAAAATGATGAATTTAATCACTTTACCAATATTATAAGTTTCCTCGAGAAAAACTTGTGGCTGAACACGGGTATGGAATGCAAAACATATATACATGTGACAATAGCCTATGTTATGCACTATATAGCTAGGCCTAGGTGACACTTTCCACATATCCTGGAAGATTTTAGTCCCTTATACCCAATTACTTCTATTCCTAACCAAATGCTCTCTTTGGGCAACTAGTCGAGCCACTTTCTTAGTGATATATCATATATGACCACATTGTCCACTTGGGGGACCGCATGGCCATATGTTGCATGAGGGGATTGATTATTCCTCAAAGTCATCGATATACGGCTGTTATAATAGACACCATATCACATATATATTCAATCAAAGATCAATGTGAGGCGTGGGAAACTCTTTCTCAATCTTTCAATTTGAAAGTGTCACAAACAATTAATAGCAGATCTAATCTAGTAAGATCATAGTAAGATCAAAGTGACGTATGTAAATATTGATAGGATTCTAAGTCCTTCAGATTTTGCTTCCTCGCACTTAATTTGTAGCGGATTTCAATATCATATAGTCAGTTGGTCACACTATAATAATTACCTAATGTTATAATATGGTCTGTTTGGATGGGGTGGATTTGGGCTCATGGATTTGGATTTGAGGTCCAAATCCAAATTCTTTGTTTGGATGACTTAAAACCATTAGGATATGGATTTGGGCCAAATCCATCCAGGATTTTAAAGGCCCAAATCCATGGATTTCAAATGACTTCTTAGGGTAGAAATTTCACAAATCCTCCCATTAGATGCCAACACTCAAAATAAATAAAATATCATTAAAACCTCTAAAATACATCTAAAGGCTCTAAAATGATTAAAATGCCCACAAAATACCAAATGACCAAAATACCCACAAAACTACCAATATGATATTAAAAAAAAAAAAAAAAAAAAAAAAAAAAAAAAAAAAAAAAAAAAAACCTCATGGCCAATACCCTAAAATGACCGAAATAAACTAAAAAAATAAAAAATGGCCAGAATAATCCCCAAAATACACTCAGAACACTAAAATAACCAAAATACATACGGAACCTCTAAAATGATAAAAATAACCCCGAAAACTTCAAAATAACCAAAATAACCTTAGAAACACCATAATGACTAAAATAATACTGAACTCCTAAAATGACCAAAATAACCTCGAAAACTCCAATATGACCAATATAACCCCGAAAACACCATAATGACCAAAATAACCTTAAAACTCCAAAATGACCAAAATAACTCTGAAAACTCCAAAATAACCATAATAACATCGAACTCCTAAAATAACCAAGATAACCCTGAAAACTCTAATATGACCAAATTAACCCCAGAAAACACCATAATGACTAAAATACACTCAAAACTCCTAAAACGACCAAAATATCAATAAACCACCAAAATAACCCTGAAAACTCCAATGTGACCAAAATTACCCAAGAAACACCATAATAACCAACATGCACACAAAACTCCTAAAATAACAAAAATAACCTCGAAAACTCCAAAATGAACAAAATAACCCCGAAACACAATAATGACCAAAATAATCTCGAAACACAAACATGACCAAAATAACACCGAACCCATAAAATGACTAAAATAACCCCAAAAATTGAAATATGACCAAAATAACCCGTAAACACCATAATGACCAAAATAACCCCGAAAACTCCAAAATGACCAAAATAATATCAAAACCCTATAATGAACAAGATAACCCTAAAAACTCCAATATAACCAAATTAACCCCAGAAACATCATAATTACCAAAATACACTAGGAACCCCTAAAATGACCAAATAACTCCTGAGAACTACAAAATGACCTCGGAAACACCATAATGACCAAAATAACACTGAACCCCTAAAATGACAAAAATAACCCCCAAAACTCCAAGATGACCAAAATAACACCGGAAATACCATAATTACCAAAATAAACCCGAAACACTCTAATGACCAAAATACACTAAAAAACCCTAAAATAACCCAAATAACCCAGAAAATTCCAGAATTACCAAAATAATCCTGAAAACACTATCATAACCAAAATACACTATGAATCTCTAAAATAACCAAGATAACCCCAAAAGCTCCAATATGACCAAAATAATCCCAAAAACTCCATAATGACCAAATACACTTGGAACCCTTAAAATGACCAAAATAACCTTGAAAACTCCAATATATGGTTTTGTTTTGTTTTGTTTTTTTGTTTTTTTTTTTTTTTGTGGTGATTTTAGAGGTATTTTGATCATTTTAGAGGTTTAAGGGGGTATTTTGGTTGTTTTAGAGTTTTCAAGGTTATTTTTGTGATTTTAGGGGTATTTTGTTTTTTTTTTTTTGCGGTATTATGATTATTTTTTAGGTTTTGGGGTTATTTTGGCCATTTTGAAAATTTTAGGGGAATTCTGATCATTTTAGAAGTTTCAAGGATATTTTGATCATTTTAGAGGTTTTGAGGTTATTTTGGTCATTTTGATGATTTTATGTTTTGGGTCAATTTTAGGTATTTTGGTTATTTTAGAGGTATTTTGATCATTTTAGTGGTTTAGGGGGTATTTTGGTTGTTTTAGAGTTTTGCGGGGTTATTTTGGTCTTTCCGAGGTATTATGATCATTTTTTTTTTTAGGTTTTGGGGTTGTTTTGGCCATTTTGAAGATTTTTGGGGTATTCTAGTCATTTTAGAGCTTTCAAGAATATTTTGATCATTTTAAAGGTTTTTGGATTATTTTGGTCATTTTGATGATTTTATGTAATGGGTTAATTTTAGGTATTTTCATAATTTTAGAGGTATTTTGATCATTTTAGTGGTTTAGGGGGTATTTTGGTTGTTTTAGAGGTTTTGGGGTTATTTAATGATTTTAGGGGTAATTTGGTTATTTTGGTGTTTGATGGGCATTTTGGCCATTTTTTACTTTTCAGGATTGTTTTGACTATCTTAGTGATTTTAGGGGTATTTTGGTCATTTTACAGGTTTTTGGGGATTTTTTTTTGTCATTTTAGAAGTTTCGTGGTTATTTTCATCATTTTAGTGATTTTATATATTTGGTCAATTTATAGGTATTTTAGTGATTTTAGAGGCATTTTGATCAAAAAAATAAGTTTAGGGGAGTATTTTGGTTGTTTTAGAGGTTTTAATATTATTTTGATGATTTTAGGGATATTTTGGTCATCTTGGTGTTTTTGGGGGTATTTTGGTCATTTTTTACTTTTCGGGGTTGTTTTGAGGATTTTAGAGATTTTAGGAGTATTTTGGTCATTTTAGAGGTTTTGGAGAATTTTTTTTTTATTATTTTAGAGGTTTTGGGGTTATTTTGGTCATTTTGGTGATTTTATGTATTTTGGTCAATTTATGGGTTTCAAAATTCTAAATTTCAAATCCTCCCTTGTATAAATGGATCCAAACAAGAAATTTTAAAATCAATGGATTTGAAATCATGGCATTTCAAATCTATTGATTTAAAATCCAAATCCAAATCTAAATCCAAGTATCCAAACGCAACCTAAATTACTTGACTCATTTGTTTAAGTACTCTTTCCATCAATGCTGAATGAGTAGAGGAATTGAAATATTATGAATAAATCGGTAATGTGATAGTTGTACAAAATTAAATCCAAAATTGTCATAGCCTAGTGGCAAGAAAAATATAATTGAGTCCAAATTAATGCCCTTCTCAGTCCACTGAGTTGTATTTTAACCTTACTGCTAGAATTAATATCATTATTTTTACTGAACTTAGAAAAACTGTTATTCCAATTAATGGTTCCAAATTAAGCAATTGGAACTTTAAAATTTTATTGTTCCAAATGAAAAAAAAAAAAAAAAAAATGTAAAGTACAAAATTACCTAGCTTCAATGGTTACAAGAAAAACACACGTACTTGATCTCACCTTCAACTAATTTTTTAGCATTTCTTTCAAACAGCACAGCCATGTTTTCTTCTCTCTAACAAATACCAATGATTTTTATTCTCTTCCCTCACCTCTAAACTTCAATTTGATTTGATGGAACTAGAAGCTAAATGTTACCCTTAAAATATATCCTTAATGATTACGGTTTGGCACGAGAAATGTGCACTTACATATAAATATAAAACATTCAATTTAACTTATCATAAGTTATCATCTTACTTTTGCAGCCTTTTTTAAACACAATGTACCTCCAAATTTTCCATTTTACTTGCTCCGACTGTTACGCCCTCATTCTACTAAAATAATCAATAAATTAAATACAATATGATGGCCTTGGTTTATCTAAAGAATCTTCACAAATCTCATCCAAAAAACAAAAAGAAAAATCTTGCCAAAAACGCCGGAATCTTAATCCTGGTTTTTGGGATAGATGACAAGCGTGCCCATCAGTCTTGCAAATGTTTGCTTAATTTGGTACAAGCAAAATGCACGCACTCACGGAAAGAAAGATAATCTTTACAATCAGAAGATGTATGATTCTTTTTTCTTCATGAAAATGATAGGGTTTTGTTAACTCAGATGTTTAAGAATAATATTCCCTCCCTTTCATATCATTGGTTCTATATCCCCTTCTAACTTACACTATATGTTATTTAAAAAGTTAATACATCTCTTTCACTATAGTTTAAATCGATAATGGTAGTTTTGAACTTTTGTACATTTTTATTTGAAATACAATACACTAAATAATGGACAAAATTTAGGTAGAGTTCATTAGTTGTTGTACTTAACTTTTTCAATTGGATTCAATTACATAGTTGTATTGACTTATCACTTATGTAGAAAAAATGGGGTTATCTTTTTCAAAAAAAAAAAAAAAAAAAATTAAACCGTGAAGTTCATTGGTCAATGCAACTATATGCTTGAATTTAATTGGAGAACTTAAAGTGCAACATCTAACAAATTGTACCTAAATTTTATCATTAAACAATATTCCCTTAAAAAGTTGAATTTTCTAAACAAGATTAACAATAACAATTAATAAAGGATAGATGGAATATTAAATTTTGAGTTGTAAGTATGCAATAAACACTTTTAAAAAAAAAAAGTACACATGTTAATAATTTATTATTATGCACGCATATTTAATATGATTCTATAAGTTTTTCTTAATATTTTACACTTTTACTTTATTTTTTGAAAATGTTATAGACTATCATTTAATGGAATATTAAATACACTTTAAAATGTATGGTTTAATGGAATATTTGTAGTTCGAGACTACTCAATAGTTTTCCTCCTGAATCTAGATGAACTTTCTATCTGCATAAAATTAGGAGTGTCAAATGGGTGGGTTTGGGTGGGCATTAAATGGGTTGGGCCTTTAAAACCCAATAGCCCATTTAAACCCATTTAATAAAGTAGATATTATCCAAACACAACCCAACCCAACCCAATTATCTAAGCTAAAACTCAACCCATCCATTTAAACCCATTTAATAAAGTAGATATTTACCAAAATACCCTTAAAGCCTATAAAATGATGAAAAAATAATTAAAACTTAGAAAAATTACTGAAATACCCTTGGAACCTCCAAAATGACCAAAACCTCTTAGAATCTTTTTTTTTTTTTTTTTTTTGGTTTATTTATTTATTTTTTTCGTGTTTGGGCTTTTTATTATTATTATTTTTTTGGGTTTGGGCTTTTTGTTGATGCCCAATAAATAACTTAATTAAAGCCTAATTAAACTTAACTTAATTGGGTCTAATTGGGCTAGCACCCATTTGCCCATTTATTAAATAAGTGGGTTTGGATGGGCAATTAGTGGGTGGTTTTGGGTAGGCTAATGGGTTTGGGTTTTTTTTGCCACTCCTACATAAAATAAAGATAACCAAGTAAAACTGTCAGGGGGTTCCCTATTGGGAAAAAAAGATTTCGAGCAAACGAAAAGTGAGGTTCCATACTGTTTTCATTGAAATATTAATACTGGATTTTGTGCTCTATGATAGAACAATATTTATTCTAGTTCTGACAAAACCCAAAACACTTGCCAAATCTAATAGGTCATATTTTTCAAGAAATGAGTCAATAATTTTCTTCCCAATGATAATACGTACACTATTATTTAAATTGTGGACCAAACTTCAGAAGCATTTCCATTTCACCAACTCTCGGCCCACCTACTAACAAGTACAAAGCCCAAACACTCTCAAGTCTTAAGTCTTAACCCCAGCCGAACCTCCACTCATCCCCGTAACCAAACACCACCCGAACCCATCTTCCAAACCCTAGATCCACGCTGTCTACCTATAAAAGACTCTCATTCTCAGTTTCTAATACTAGCGAACATGGCTGAAATTGGCTATGGAATAGCAGTGAATGTCCTGGAGCAGCTTGGATTCCTTACTTACCAAGAACTCAGTCCGAAGAAGGACACCGTGTCAGCCATTAAAGCCGTACTCTTAGACACTGAGGAGAAGCAAGCAAGTGACCATAGGCTGAACCATTGGCTAGGAAAGCTCAGAGACGTTCTCCATGATGCTGAGAATGTGCTGGATGAATTTCACTACCGAGTTCTGCAGAAGGAAGTGATGAAGAAATATGGGAGTACTAGCAAAAAGGTGCGTGATTTCTTGTCTAGTTCTAATCCACTTGCATCCCGTTTTGAAATGGCACATAAAATCAAGAATATTAGAAAGAGATTAGATGATATTGCAGCTGATAAGGATAAGTTCAATCTTGCTCAACGACTTGAAGATAGGAAGACAACACTGCATAGCCTTCTGATGTCATCGGTAGGGATGATGACAAAGAAAATATCATACATCTTTTGATGCAACAAGATGCTGGCAGAAATGTATGGGGAAGAGCAGGTTTGGGTGTGTGTCTCTGAGGATTTTGATGTTGCAAAGTTGATGATAGAAATCTTTAAATCTGCAAACAAAGGTTACAATTGATGACAAAATGAGTGTGGATGCGTTGCAAGAAAAATTAAGAGATTGTTTAGAGAATAAGACATTTCTACTTGTCTAAATGGATTAAATTGGAAGATTTGTTAGTTGGTGCTGGTACTTGCAATGGAAGTAAAATCATAGTGACAACACGGAATGACTCGGTTGCTAAAATTATGGGCACCACTACCACATACAAGCTGATTCCATTTGCAAGCTGCACAATTTGCAGACTTTATGGCTTGATGGTTGCAAAAATCTTGATCGGTTGCCCAAAGGTATAAGGAACATGATCAGCCTTAGGTCTTTGACAGTAACAATGGGCGCCTCCCCTATCTTCAAACATTGGTTGTTATGGATTGTCCAAGTTTGACCTCTTTATCACTCAGTATCAAACACCTAACAGCCCTAGAGGTCTTGTGGATTGAGAATTGTGAAGAGCTTAGCTTCACAAGACAATGAAAATCTGAAATTGAGCCTCCGTACATTGAAGATTGTCAAATTACCTAAGTTGGAGGTTTTGCCCCAGTGGCTCCAAGGATCTGCCAACACTTTACAGCACCTAGAGATTGAAGAATGTGACAATTTCAAGACTTTGCCGGAGTGGTTGCCACATCTGAAATCACTTCAGAAACTTTGGATTAATCATTGCCCTAAGTTGTCATCTCTCCCGAAGGGATGCAAGCTCTCATTGCACTAAGAGAATTGAAGATTTATTGTTGTGAAGAGCTTAGTTTGACAGAGGAAGAAGAAAATCAAATGTTGGATATTAATTGTTTACCTAAGTTGGAGGTTTTGCCCCAGTGGCTCCAAGGATCTGCCAACACTTTACAGCACCTGGAGATTGAAGAATGTCACAATTTCAAGACTTTGCCGGAGTGGTTGCCACATCTGAAATCACTTCAGAAACTTTGGATTAAAGATTGCCCTAAGTTGTCATCTCTCCCGAAGGGGATGCAAGCTCTCATTGCACTAAGAGAATTGCAGATTTATTGTTGTGAAGTGCTTAGTTTGACAGAGGAAGAAGAAAATCAGGATCTGAAGTTGAGCCTTCGAATGTTGGATATTTATTGTTTACCTAAGTTGGAGGTTTTGTCCCGGTGGCTCAAAGGATCTGCCAACACTTTACAGCACCTAATGATTGGCAGGTGTCACAACTTCACAACTTTGCCGGAGTGGCTGCCAAGTCTAAAATCACTTCAGCAACTTTTGATTTTCGATTGCCCTAAGTTGTCATCTCTCCCGGAGGGGATGCAAGGTCTCACTGCACTAAGAGAATTGAAGATTACAGGTTGTCCTAATTTGAGAACAAAACACAAACAAGATTGGCCCCAGATTGCTCATGTACCAGAGGTTTATCTCGATGCGGACCATAGAAGTTGAATAAAAACAGATGATGACATCCTTGAATGTCTTCCAGAAGAAGATGATGAGGTAAGGGCATATTTGTCTTTCTTGTTATTTTTGTACTATTACGGTCTGAATGTTGGTTATGCTTAGTTTCTATTGCCAAAGCCAAACTCCCTTTTTCCATTAAAACATAAATAGAAAAAATCCAAAGCTCGTTTTGTCCGGATTAGATTTAAAGTAAATTAAAACCTAAATATCTTTTTGGATCAAATTGATTTTCCAAAACTAAAGTGGCCATCTAAATCATTATTTTTCACCAGCTTCTATAACATTGTGTATCAAAGTGTGGGAAGCAAGGTATCGGCACCCAAAATCTTAAATGAACATAATTAAATTTTTATTTATTTATCTATTTTTCTTTTGTAATTTCTTTTTTTCTAGTATTATTCTCACTTTAAGTTATCATATTATTGCTTTCATTTCAGGAGTTCAATACAAATCTCAACGTAGAAATCTAAACGTTGCTCATTTCAAAGTTGTGTGCTCCTTCCTTAATTTGTAAGCATTTGTTGATTGCAATTTAGATTGAGCGATGTAAATAAATAAATATTCCTGTTATTGTAATTTGCATTTAAGTGATGTAAATAAGTAGATATTTTCGGTATTGTAATGTATATAAATAAACATTTATGTCATTGTAATTCAAATTAAGAGATGTAAATAAATAAACAGGGGGATGTGTTTACTTCCATGACTACATTCTTATTTATAAAGTAGAGAGATCCATGGATTGGTATATGAGCATGCATTTGTTCCTATATTCATGTTTTATGATTCATCTTTGTAAGTACCATGTGTAATAACATGTTTAATTAATTGGAAAATGTGAGGTATAACTAACATTGCAGAGATTGATATTTGGATTTAAAATTTAAAATTTTAATTTCCATGGAAAGCTCCTTCAATATGTAAAAAAGAAGTCATAACCTGTTAATGGAACATTTGACTGAAGTTTTGGATTGTTCTACTCAGTCTCATTATCATTTGGTATTTCATATTACATATAAAGCCTAGTGAAACTTCCTATTTTGATAGATAAAGCTTAGTGAAACCTTTTATTATTTGAAAGATTGTCTTCCTCCTTTTTTTAGCTTCTTAGTTTTATGTATTAATTTATAGTTTGTTTGATGTATCTGAACCTTTGTCTATCTTTGTTCCTTTATCCTTTTTTTTCCCCTGTGCCACATGCTTCTTAGTAATTGCATTGGGACCTTCTAGCTGAATCAATCTCCACTTTATATGCCATATATATCTGCTCTTCATTTCTCACCATAGGTTCTTTTCTTTTAGTGCCATGTATATTTTGCATAATTGGCTTCTAAAGATTATTACTTTTCTTTCTCTTACGTGCAAAATATAATAGATGAGGACAAGCTTTTTTATGATAAAGTGTCTTGTTGTAATTCAAGTATACCTTGTGTTTATTCTTGATTGCTGTTTGTTTGATAATGTGAAAATTGCTGACTGGCTTTTGTAGATTTTTAATAGTTTCCTTGGGGTGAAGGAGGTCAAATTTTTCATAGCTTCGAATCTTTTTGAAGCATTCCTCAATTTTTTCTTTCTTCTACTCTAAAATATGATCATTTCTTTGAGAAGATGTGAGAACAGAACTTCTTAACGCAAACCTCTGTCTTGGAACAAAATAAAGTTTTCTCTCATGAAAAAATAGATAGAGGGTGAAGTCATAGGTTCAATCTTGTATTGCTGGCCTACTTTATTCATTCAGACTTGTCATGTGACAAAAAGTTAAAATACTTTGGCCATCCTGCATAAAAATGATTAAAGGAGAAGATCCTATATTACCTCAATGTAAAGCATATTAGAGTCATTTGGCAGCTTCCACCTTTTTGGCCGAAGATCTTTTAGATTATACTCATGTTTTTGCTTGGAATCATATCGAATCCCTTCCATCCTATTATTCAAGTGCTTCCAATGAAGAGGAGTCCTTGAGTATTTAAAACTGCCAGCAAGTATTGTGCAATACGCTCCTTACCTACCACTAAATCTTTCACAGACCCTTCATGTGGATTTAAGAAATTGGTAAGCTTTATCAGATAGAATAAGCAATACAATGTGGCAATAGTAATTTGATTTCATACTGACTTGAAATTCTCGGATGCCTCCAAAAAAACCACATATACACAAAAGTAACAGAAAATTTTGTGTATTTGTGGTGAATCTCTCATCCCTAACCAACACAGATTGAGGCATAAAACGTTTAGGCCTTACCCAACATAACTTAAAATGGATTCAGTCAGCTTGTTGCAACAGAATCAGCTCAGGTTGAGTTGGGCTAAGTCTTTTCTTACAAGTGGTTGGAGAGATGTGTCAACAATAGAAAGAGATGAAAAAAAAAATTAAGCTTTAAAAGAAAAGGAGCCAGCCAAATATTTTATGTAACTATTTCTATTTTGTTTTTCGAAGCCACGGCCCACCCACCACGCCCAGCTGCTCTTGACTCTTGACCTTTGAGTCTTGAGAACAGAGTACCTGAACTCACCATAAAAATATCTCGTCATGTGAAGATTTCCACAACCACCGTCAAGTTCCTTTGAACTCCACCACTTCAAGAAAATGGCTTCCATTGCATATCGCATCACAGTGAAAGTCCTGGAGAAGCTGGGATCCCTTACTTCCCAAGAGCTCAGCTTAGCATGGGGCGTCCAAAGTGACCTGAAAAGGCTTGAGCATATCAAGGCAGATATCAAGGCAGATCATTCAAAAGATAATCAACCAGATTCCTAGCCTACAATCATGCGAATCATGCAAATATTCTTACCAAGAATAACGCTACTGATTTTTGCAATTTATGTAAATAGATAGTGCAGTAGGATTCTAGCAAAACAACTGTAAATCTTTCTATATTTAATTTGCTGTAATTCCTTACTTTTAGCATGTACTCTGTATAAATCAGACTCTCAACAATCAATAGAAAGTGTGGAAAATTTCCATTGAAAGAACTCTCTATATTCCTCATCATGGTATCAGAGCACCACAACTCAAACGAGAATACGATCCCTTCTTCTGCCATGTCTTCTTCTCAAAATCCACAAAATCAACCTCCCTCCCCCACCGAAACACCACTGGTTGCTCTCAATATCACAGCCCAAATC
>BKZX01023796.1:3409-20860 GCA_014362285.1 Fagus crenata
TTTTTTTTTTTTTTTTTTTTTTTTTTTTTTTTTTTTTTTTTTTTTTTCGAGAAGGTAGCATTATCATTCTTCTTTGTTTGTTTCATCCACATGTTTCAAAAATTCTCATTACCTTTTTCCATCAAACACTTAAATGGCAAAGAACTTTTTGACACAAACTTAAAAATATAGGAACTAAAATAAAATATTTAAAATGATAGAGACTATTTGGAAACATTGGGTAAAGGTTAAAAACTAAATATGTAATTAAACAAAAAAATAATCATATTGAATCTTCCCGCACATCATGCGGGTCAACGACTAGTATATATAGGGGATGAATTTGGAAAGTCAAGACTTTGAAAATTCGATTAGTAACAGTTATTTATTTTTTAATTTTTTTTATAAATGCTACCTGATTGTGTGATAGAACAATGTTCAGAGGCCTCAACTCTGCTACTACAAGAAAATAGCCTCCTTGAAGTCGTTCCTGATAGATTCCTACAAGGATTTGCGGCACTCAGGGTCTTGAATCTTTCTGAAGCCCGTATCCAGTCATTGCCTCGTTCTCTACTTCAACTCCGTGACCTTGGTGTTCTTAATTTAAGGTTTTGCGAAAATCTTGAAGGATTACCCTCACTAGCTGGGCTTAGTAAACTTCAAATACTTGATCTTTCTCTCAGCAATATCATAGAATTGCCTGATGGGATGGAAAACCTAAGAAATTTAAGGCAACTGAAATTATATTTCACTTCTAACCTAAAAGATTTTCAGGTTGGAATTATATCCAAGTTGCCTCGTGTTAAGGATTTGGATAAACCAAAACCAACTGAAGCCTCTGTCAAGATCAAGATCACACCAAATGCTGAAAAAGATAGAGTCCAAAGAAACTTACCTCTGTCAAGTTAATGTGATATACATTCCACTTTGTAATTATCCATGCTTGTATTTATCTCTTATACTCAATATAAATATACAGTACCCTTGACCATATTTTGGCAAGGCAGAACAACTATCAATATCTCTGTTTATTTAGCTTTTACATGGTATCAGAGCCCTAAAAGACTCACGTCAATTTTTTTTTCCTCTCTCACATTTTCTCAAACACCATGGCCTCATCCTCTTCAACCCTCACTGACTCCTCTGTCCATACTGCCTCTCCTCCCACATCCCTCACTGCTGTCCATCACCTCATCACCATCAAACTGAACAGAGACAATTATCTACTATGGAAAGCACAGATAGTACCTTACCTCAAAGGCCAGCATCTTTTTGCTTTCCTTGATGGCTCACGGCCTGCTCCACCACAACACCTCCCTACGCAACTCACTGATACTATCTCTCTTCTCCCCAGAGGTTCTAGATATGAGAGACATTGCCTACTATTTTGTAGGGAATGGAGCAGAAGAAGAAACACAGAAAACTTTTGAAGAGCTCAGACAGCTTCATCGATTACTTTTCTTATGCATCAGTTTCAACAGGATCCCACATCTCAAGTTTGAAGATCTTTCTTGGATAAAAAAATTAAGAGGATTTCAAATTCTCATTAACCCGGAAGAAGACTTAAAAATGGAAGAAAGCAATACTACAAAAGTCAAAGAGGTGACAATCTGTCAGGTTGATATCTCACAAGAATCGGTTAGGCAGTTATGCACTATTGCAGAGTCTCTGATCTTTTTTGCTTGTCAAGGACTGCATGAAAAGGTTATAGACTTGGACATTAAAAGTATCTGCCATGGTTTAAAGTCGCTTGAGTTTGGTTCAATGAAATTTAACAGGAGTTTAGAGCCAAATGGAGAAATGGCTTCCGACTGTGACCTACTACCAAATTTGGAGAAACTTATTGTTCACGATCTAGAAGGACTAGAAAGTATTTCAGAACTACTCGGTTATCTTGGGTTGAGATTTCTTAGCCTAAAATCAATCTATGTGAGGGATTGTTCTAACATGAAATATCTTCTCTCCTGTGGTGACTTCATTCAGACCCTACCAAACCTAAAAGTAATGGAGGTAACCAACTGTTTGGAATTAGATAAGCTCTTTAATTATGATTCAAGGCAGAATATGGCTCTAGATCCTATTGTTCCAAAGCTAGGGACATTAGAATTAAAGAACCTTCCCAAATTAAGAACTCTTTGCAGACACAAAGAGACATGGCCATGTCTTGAGCAGGTTAAAGTGTTGCGTTGTGAACATCTCAGAAGGCTGCCTCTTTCTAACCAAAATGCAGGTATAATCAAAGAAATAAAAGGAGAATCAAAAGAATGGTGGAATGCATTGGAGTGGGATGATGACGAAACCAAATCAAGTCTCCAGTCTTATTTCTGTCCAACTCTGCCCTGAATTCCTAGTAATCTTGTGGTTCTGGTCGGCCGGTTTCGACCCAACAGGTACGTTTGATTGTCTTTGAAAATTGAAAGGTGACCTAGTGAGTGAGTTAAGAGTTTGTTCAATATCTTAGGGTGAGGGTACTAATAAGTTGGAGAGTTTGTTCATTACTTGAGTACGACTGTACGAGAGTATCAATGGTTGTATTGAGTGAGTTAAGATTGTGTAGATGCCCATTTTTTGCCGAAATTATGGCAGACTAAAAGGAGCCCATAAGAGCTGTCTGCAGTAAGCCCAAAGGAAGGCAAGTGACATGATTTGGGGAAAGCCCAAAGCACAACAGCCCACGATGGCCCAGGAAGCACTGTGCTATTTTAAGGGAAACCAGTCTGCTATAGGGCCGAGAGTAATTAGGAGCAGTCTGCCATAAGTCACCAACAATGAGCCCAGCCCACGGAGAAGCCCAGGGAGCCAAGAGTAATTTCAGGTGGAGCCTACTACTACACCCCTTAAAAAGGTAGAACACTCCAGAAGAACAAAAAAGGGGAAAGCCCTCTGAATTGAAGAAAATCACTGTTCACCATCTCTTCGGATGGCAGACTCACACCTGATGCCAATGACCATTGCCAAGACTTTTCCGCACAGCAGACAGGGGAAAGGAGCAACGGCAGATTCGCAAGAAGAGTAAAGTTTCAGCCAAAGGTAAAAAGGTAACCTGGGGAGAACGTGAATGAAGGTAGCTACCACCCCTGCCACCTCTCTTACACGGCAGACGAGAAAATGAGCAGCAGAATCACAAAAATGGAAAGAACACGACCAAAGACAAAAGGGAGCCTGGAGACAATATGAGGAGAGTAAGCACAGACCGGCCTACGATGATTCCTACTCCCTCTGCACGGCAGACAACAGTCAAACAACGGCAGATTCATGAAAAAGGGAAGGAGCTCAATAAGAGACAAAAGATGCTTTGATGAGAACATAAATAAAGGTAACGCAGTCACCAAAGCCCAAACCTATGGTGACTGCTAGTAAGATTTCGTTAAAAGGCTAAGGGGGATTTGGTTTGGAGGTAGGGGGTTATTTCTTAAAAGGGTATTGAGGTCTGCGGCACAAGTGTGTCACACCCGTTGGGGGGTATGAGCACAAGTGACCAACAAACCTCAAGCACCCTAATGAAAACACGTGCAGACAAAGCTTTCACCATGGAGCCAACTTCTTTCACTAATTTGGTCTGCGGCAATATTTTATCTTATCAGGAAAACGTTGTCAGCTTAACCCCAATGAGGAGGCCCATTATCCAAAAGTTAAAGAAGTGGCCAGGTCAAAACCATGAACTCCATGGATCACAGCAGACCACTATAAAAGAAGGAAACACAGTAATGTCAAGGCAACCTCTCCAGCCCAGAAATAACCTTTAGTCTCCACCAAAAGCCAAAAACCCAAGTCAAGTAACAAGAAGAAGAAAAAGATCAATACCCATACCAAAACACCCCCTGCTAAAAATTTCACAAGCATCTAATCAGCCCCATTCTATGTCACGTGTCTTCAAGGAATAACCCTCCCCCATCACTCATCAAATCTTCCTTAGTCTTTTCAAATTATTAGAGTTCACATTTATGTTGTTCTGCGGTGCTCACGTTTGCTGTCTGCAGTAATTGTTTTATCTTACAGAAAGGTGTCTGCGGTAGTCACTTTGTTTGCAAGAGGGCTTACACAGTAGATCCATACTCCTCTCCACAAAAGCCCAGCATAGCAGCAGATCAAAAGGGAGTGCACCATCAGCCTTCAGGCAAGCCCATAGGCCTGGTTTGGAGTTTTGGGCTCAACAACCCATCAATATAAGCTCGGCCCATCCTCAACCAATCACAAGGTGACAAATGGCGCTTAGTGAATTTTGAGCATCCACATTTTGGCGACTCCACTGGGGAGTTGAGCAGCACTTCAGCAAATCAGATCTGCAGTAATGCCACCAAGGTCTAGAAGACAAAACTCAGTGGTAAATTCACATCCTGACACAGAGTCAAACGCACAAAATCAAGCTGAAGGAGAGATGCAGCAGAACAACGGAGGAAACATGGGAGGAGGCGGTATCCCGGAGGGTAATCCAGGAGGCAACCCAGGGGGACAGCCACTTTTAACCTTGATATATGAGTTGATTCAAAGTTTACAGCAGAATCAAGGAGAACTAGCTGAATCCATAAGGCAGTTGAAAGAATCCAGCAATAACAGGGAAGCACATGGAGGTAATGGAAGGAACCATGAAGAAAGGGACCACCATGATGAAAGAGATTCCAACAACAAAAATGACGCGCCATTCGTTACTATGTCAGACGTGGCGGACCTCCTCAAACAAGAAAGGGAACGACCACCTAAGGAGCCTAGGCACTTCGTGAGAAAGCCTCCCTATCCTAAGGAGCTACTAAAGGAGCCGTACCCTGAAAAATACGATACTCCGAATTTCTCCCTCTTCGACGGCCGGAAGGGTAGTGCAGTAGAGCACATCAGCAAGTTCCTGGACTCCATGGGTCCATTCGCTGGAAATGGGGGACTCTGTCTGCGGGAATTCTCAAAGTCCCTTGTTGACAGAGCATATACCTAGTACGCCATGCTGCCTGAAGGGTCTATTAGAGATTGGGAAGATATGGTGGAAAGTTTCTGCAGTAAGTACTTCCATGTGGAGGAAAAGATTACTCTGCTCAACTTGCACAGCATGAAGCAGCTACCTGGCGAGGATCTTTTGAAGTATATTCATCGCTTCCGGGATATTTCTTTGGATTGCCACGTGAAGTATGAAGAAAGTGAGCTGGTTGAAGTATGCATAGACAACATGCTTCCCGAATTTAGAGCACACCTTGAGAACTTAGACATTTCACAATTTGCACCGCTGCTCCAGAAGGCTAGGAAGACAGCCTTGTCAATCAAACCTCATTCCGAAAAGGCTAAAGAAAAGAAAAGCCAGCACCAAGCACTCACTGTGTCAACTACAGCCGCACCAACCGGAAACAAGAGGAAAAGGCCTATAGAGAAGGTTTTCGAAGAACCACCCCCTTTGCCCTTCACCGTAGAAGAAATGATGGTGATCTTCGACAAGTGGGTGAAAGATGAAGTTGTCAAGCTGCCGCAGATTAACAAGCCTCCCACCTAGGAAGAAAAGAGAGATCCCAAGTTCTGCCGTTATCACAGATACGTTCACCATCCAACCGCAGACTACCGATCACTTCGATGGGAACTTAATCGAAAAATTCAAGATGATACCCTACAACTCTCTTCGGAGCAGCAGAGGGTGCACAAGAATCCCTTTCCGAATCACAGGAAAGACCAAGGCAAAACAGTTGTATCTGTGGTAAAACGAGGCAGCACTAGTGATATGGAAGTAGATGAGTCTGCCGTAGCTGACACCACTCTAACACTAGCAGCCGTAAGAACCTTGCAAAAAAGTCCAAAGTTCAAGTCTTTGTTTAATCAATTGGGATTGGGACCAGAAGCCAGGAACGCTGCTACAGAGGCCATTATCGCAATAGCAGCAAACTCAGGAGCAACCTGTTTTACCGCAGAAGCTCATGCCAATCGTGCCTTCCTAGAAACCACCAATGCAGTAACCTTTACGGATGAGGACATGGAAGTCCAATATCTAGACCACCGCCGGCCCCTTTATGTGTCTGCTGTGATCAAAGATGTACAAGTTAGGAGAGGTTTGGTGGACACAGGCTCTTGTCTGAATCTGATTCCTTTGAGCACTCTTAAAGCAGCCAACATTCCACAACATAAGATCCATGGCGCTCCTATTGAAGTAACAGGATTTGGAGGAGCAGCAGAATACACCATGGGGCATATACAGTTAGTCTTAAAAGTTGGGCCCATTGTGGCTCTTACGCGATTCCATGTCGTGAATTCAGAAGTCCCATACCATGTGCTGCTTGGCAGACCATGGTTGCACAAGCATAAGCTGATTTCGTCCACATATCACCAATGTATCAAAGGAAGGCTCAATGGGAAGCCAATCCGTATAGCAGCAAATCCCTCACCATTTGACCAAACCGAGGCACATTTCATTGAAGCAGCCCTGTATGACGAGCTGTCTCCTGAAGAACCACCAATCATCAAGCCATCTGGAACACCCCTGCCAGACTGGGAAGACATAAGAAATGACCCAGATGTTGATCTGCGAGAAGTCCTAGAGCGTAAGAAAAAGAGGAAGGAACGTATGGCAGAAGATGAAAGTGCACCACGATGCATACGCGTCCAAATGCCTGATGAATGCATAGTCTACCGTTTATGAAGGTGCGTGGGACCTGATTGCCCACAGCAAGAAGGTCCCATACCAGAAGAGGGTGATCTGCGGCCCTCATGTTACTTGATACAGAAAGAAACTGAAGGTTACAAAAGCTTGGCAGATGAGAAGGAAGAAGCAAAATTAGAGAAGTCTGCGGCAGAGAATTCAAAGATAACTCCCAAGGAAGACCTGGAGGTAATCAACTTGAGTCATAATCCTGATATTGATAAACCTGTTTCAATTAGCACCTCGCTGTCTGCTGTAGAGAGGACTTGTCTTATTAATCTGTTGAAGGAATACCAAGACGTGTTTGCATGGAAGTACGACGAAATGCCCGGTATAGATCCGGGGCTTGTGGCTCACTCCTTAAATGTAGAACCTGGTACCAAACCTGTTGTACAGCCCGCAAGAACTTTCCATACTGAAGTGGAAGCTCAAATCACCCAAGAAGTAAAGAAATTGCTTGCTGCCGGTTTCATCAAGCCAATTCAACATCCGCGGTGGCTGTCAAATATAGTTCCAGTGAAGAAGAAAAATGGGCAGATCAGGTGCTGTGTGGACTTCCGCAACCTCAACAAGGCATGCCCGAAAGACGAATTTCCCTTACCAAACATGGACTTGTTGATTGATTCTGCCGCAGGCAGCGCCATGTTCTCTTTCATGGACGGATTTAGCGAGTACAACCAGATTCGGATGTCACCGAGGGATGCTGAAAAAACTGCCTTCCGCACGCCCATAGGTAACTTCTATTACACTGTTATGCCGTTTGGCCTCAAAAACGCCGGTGCTACTTATCAAAGGACAATGACGGCTATGTTCCACGATATGATCCATCAAGAAATCGAAGACTACGTTGATGACATTGTAGTAAAGTCTAAAAAGAGAGAAGATCATGTTGAAGTCTTGAGAAGAGTTTTTGAAAGGTGTCGTCTGTACAAGCTAAAAATGAATCCTCTCAAGTGTGCCTTCGGAGTGTCTGCGGGGAAGTTTCTGAGTTTCTTGGTGCATAACCGCGGAATTGATGTAGACCCAGCAAAGGCTTCTGCCATAGCCACCATGAAGCCACCAACGTCTCACAAAGAATTAAAGAGCTTCTTGGGAAGATTGTCGTATATCAGAAGATTTATACCAGGTTTGGCAACAGTAACTTCTACCTTTTCGCACCTCCTAAAAAAGGGAGTCTCTTTCAATTGGTCTGCGGAGTGTCAAGAGACTTTTGAGAGAATCCAAGCAATTATGACAAAACTCTCCACAGTGTGTGCTCCAATTGCTGGAAAGCCCCTCCGGCTCTATTTAGCCTCCAACAGCTAGGCAATAGGAGCACTGGTCGCGCAAGAAAATGATGATGGTGTTGAGCAGCCTGTGTACTATGTCAGTCGCGGATTAAAAGATACTGAAACACGATACTCAGTGGCAGAACGAGCATGTTTAGCCCTTGTGTATGCTTCTCAGCGTCTGCGGCACAACTTCTTGGCCCACAAGATTCAGTTGATGACCAAGTCTCACCCAATTAGGGGTCTGCTGCATCGACCAGTTCTCTCAGGCAGACTTGCTCAATGGCTATTGCAGTTATCGCAATATGAAATATCCACTGAAACTCCAACAGCAATTAAGAGTCAGGCTATCGCAGATTTATTGGCTCAATTCCCTGGGGAAGATGGCTCAGTAATTTCACAAGAGGTACCTGGAGAAGTAGGGGAAGCACTGTTAATTGGAATGGCAGACTCCACGTGGACCCTAAAGTTCGACGGTTCTTCAACATCTATGTCTAGTGGAGCTAGGGTTGTGCTCATTAGGGAAGATGGGGAAACCATTGCTAAGTCCTTCAAGCTGGATTTCCCTTGTTCCAACAACGCCTCGGAGTATGAGGCTTACATCACGGGACTAGCCATAGCGCATGGAATAGGAATAAAGCACTTAAAAGTGATTGGTGACTCAAATCTCATAATCTGCCAAGCTAAAGGGGAATTTTCATTGAAAGAGCCTTCTCTAGCACCTTATCGCGCACTGGCTCAAAGGTTAGAGGAAAAGTTTTCCACTTTCGAAATTGTGCATGCCTTAAGAAGTGAGAATCGCTATGCAGACGCGCTGGCAGCTTTAGGGTCACAAGTGGCATTTGAAGGACCTACGGCAGATGTCACAATCAATAAAAGAGACACCCCAATCACTGATCTACTAAGGGAAGAATATAAAGAACGGGACTGTGACAAAGAAGATTGGAGAACCCCTCTGAAAAGCAAGCTTATGTCTCCAAAGGATGTAGCAGACCTAAAAGCGTTGAAGGATTTTGTACTAATCTCTGGAGAACTCTACCGCAGACTACCTGGGGGGATTCTAGCAAGGTGCGTAAGCCCCCAAGAAGGGACAAAGAAGCTACAGGAAGTCCATGAAAAGTCATGCGAGTTAGAAGGAGGGGTAAGCCTTTATCGCAGACTCCAACGTTTGGGATATTTTTGGCCAGATATGAGCAAGGAAGCAGCAGACTTGCAGAGGCGTTGCCCAACCTGCCAACACCAACATGAGAATGAACAAGTATGTGCTACCTTTCTTTCAAGTGATTGGCGAACTCCTTTCCTGGAATACTTCATAGAGGGTATCCTACCGCAGACCGGTAAAGAAGCAGCCCGTATCAAAAGGTTGTCCACTAGATATTTTGTGAAGAGTGGTATTCTATTCCGAAAGGGATTCCATGGAGATCCTTTGAGGTGCCTAAGCCTGTCAGAATCTCAGACAGTGATGAAAGAGGCTCATTAAGGAGAATGTGGGGAGCATCAGGGAAAGAAAAGGCTGTATCAATTGTTGCTAACACTTGGCTACTATTGGCCAACAATGAAGAGGGATACGGCAGACTTCGTCAAGGCATGCCACACCTGCCAAATACAAGCCAATCTGATCCACACACCCCACCAATCTGCAGAATATGGCCACACCATGGCCTTTCCACACTTGGGGGCTGGACCTTATCGGTCCTATTAATCCGCCATCCGGTGGATATATTTGGATATTGGTAGCCACGGAGTATTTTACAAAGTGGGTTGAGGCGATTCCACTTCGTAAGGCCACTGGAGCAGCCGTGGCTAATTTCATCCGGGAGCATATCATCACAAGGTTTGGCATCCCCCACAAGATCATCAGCGATAACGGTACTCCCTTTGTTAACAAAGATGTTCGAGAAGTGTTAGAGCACTACCGGATCAAGCACCGGCGATCTACACCTTATTACCCTCAAGGTAACGGGCAAGCAGAGGCTACCAACCGCATGTTGCTGAGGATTCTGAGTAAGATGGTTTTTGATTATGGTAAGGGTTGGAATTCCCACTTGGCGGATGTGTATGGGCTTACCGCGGATCACCAAAGACAGCTACAGGCTTTACTCCATTTTCACTTGTGTATGGAACTGATGTTATTTCACCACCTGAACTGCTTGTGCCAAGCCCACGGATTCTACAAGGAACGGAACTAGAAGCTGATGTTGAAATGTGTGCGGAAGCCAGAGTAGCAGATCTGGAAAGCCTAGACGAAGCAAGAGAGCTAGCCTTAGCTCGCAGTCTGCGATACTATCAGAAGTTGGCAAATGCTTATGGGAAGACGGTGCACACCAGAATATTTTCCCAAGGTCAAATGGTCTTGAAGACGGCAGATCACGTGAGAAGAGGTCTGCCATCACCATCCAAGTTCACACCAAATTGGGAGGGGCCTTACATAATCCGCGAAGCACATGACAGCGGATACTATAGGCTATCTAAAGCGGATGGAACCATCTTGGCAGACCCAATTAATGGGAAATGGTTGAAGGAATATTACTCATAGACGTATCAGTGCTAGTAAGTTTTTTGTGTTTTTTACCTTAGCACAAATCAATCTGCCATATTGTCCTTTTGTGCCTTTTGCCTTAGCACAAATCAATCTGCCGTATTATCTTTGGTGTCTTTTGCCTTAGCACAGATCAAACTACAATGTTGTTATCAAGCATCTTTGTGTGACTTTTGCCTTAGAACAAATCAAACTACTGTGTGTTGCTTTCAAAAAAAAAAAAAAAAGTGGAATGATGATCACCATTTATGCTTTAATATGATTATCTTGTTTCACTCCACAAAGCATTACAAAAAAAAAAAAAACAACAAGAGAATATATCTAAACAATAAGTATTTTACGACTAACAAGTATTTTAAACAAAGCATATGTATATTAGATTAATACCATCAAAAGTCACAGTTACACACTTGTCAAAAGGTAATAACAACACACAAAGTTTGAAACACTTAGACCAACATGGTCATAACAAAAGCTCACAAGCATTCTAAACTCAATCAAACAAGCCGTCAATCGGCGATGCAACTTCAACAGCCTCGGGGGATGCTGCAACAGCAGACATCAACTCCCCTTGATAAGAAACCAAAACAGCAAGAGTACTCTGCAAAGAGGAAATTTGCTCCTGCACAATCTTCATCTCACTGGCAATTGCTTCGCCAAAAAACTTGCGGGCTACCTTCCGCAGTTGCTCAAGCATAAAGTCAAGATCAAAGCCAACGGCTATAAGATCTTGCACTACACTCCTCCATGACAAAATCTTGGGCTCACTCAAAGCCTTGAAACTAGTCCTCCTTATATCAGCCAAGACACTGCCCAACAGCGAAAGCATTGGTCCGCCAAATCCAGCACCAAATTTGGAATGGGTGGTGAAGTCTCCAAACTTCGCAGACAACCCTTGCAAAAGAGGCACAGCATCTTGATACACCCAAAAGTTGCCATAAGCAACCAATGGGCCTTCGAATTTCCAGAAGTGCCAATCAGGATAAGGATTGGGGGCTCTCTCCTCAAATCTTGCAAAAAACGCAGCAACCTTCCCAGGGATAATCACCTCTACTGCTGACTGCGTCTGAGAGGAACTGGCAGCCGCAGACACTACGTGCACAACACTCTCCTTTTCCACGGGAACAGGTGTCTCAACATCTGACCGAAACAAAAAGAAATGTAACGAACAGAGGTAATAAGCATAAAAAAAAAATGGCTTATTTTCTTTCACCAAAGAGATGTTACCTTCTGGGGCTACATCTACACCACGGACCTCTGCGTCTGCCATACCGCCACCGTCAGCATCTTGAATCGAAGTTCCCTCAAGAGCAGGGACTTGTCCACCAATGAAAGTCCCTGAAGAAGGATGATCACCAACCACCATAGGAGAGCTCACCTCCCTAAAGATCCTCTCAAAACGAGGAGCAACTCCAAACAGCGAAACCCCCTCCATGACTGAGGCCATCCTAGCAAAAGGAGGATTCGAATGAAACTCAATAGGATCAATGGTCCGAGGCTCATCACGCTGGTCAGCAAATGGAATAATCTGAAGTGGCTGAGGCTCATCCGCAATCGTCTCTTCTGAATCAACAGAAGCAGTGCCTTGATCATGATCCTCCTCAGCAGCAGACCCTACAATGATACCTGTGTTAAAATTCGCAACAACAGGAATAATTTCATGTACCATATTAACACGGGTTTCGTCTGCCATACCTGCAAGAGTCTCGTCTGCTATAACTGGGGCAGTTTCATGTGCTGCGTCAACAAGGGTCTCATCTGTCATTCCCACACGAATCTCGTCTGCCGTAACTGGGGTAACTTCATGTGCTTCAGGAACCACATCTGCCATGTTGACAGGAATTTCACCAGGAGCTTCTTCTGCCATAATCGAAGTAGTTGATTGAACGGCCTCGTCTGCCATAACAAGAACAGCCTCATCTCACACAGCAACTCCCAAAGCCTCGTCTGCCATGACGTCATCGGAATCAGTCCAATCAATAGGGCTATCCTTCGCAGCAGCAACTTCATCAGTGGATTCCAATGCCACTTCTTGTCTCTCAACAATGCTTTCATTCACCCCAGTCGTCCCTACACCGGCGTCCACGACATCATCACCACCGCCGACCTCCTGCAAAAGAAAAGAAGAAAGAGGTTCAGTCTCCTTGGAGGCAAACACAGTGAGAGTTAAAAAAATATTAATATTACCTCAATAACAATGGGAGCCCAATCGGAACCCTCACCCTCATCACCTACTTTCCGCTTAGCCTAAACAACAGACAAAAGAATGTGTATAAGTCCAAGATACTAAGCAGTATATGATCAATCAACCAATGATGTGAAAGGGCAAATAAACATTTACCTGAGATTTGACTTGCTCTTCAGCAGCCTTCCTTTTGCTCCTTGTACGGCCATACATAGTGCTGGGAGGAGTAGGAACAGCAGACTCCTTCTCAATCGGAGTGGCAGACTCTACTGGAGATTCTTCACCCGAAGGAGGAGGGGCAGCCACAGACTTCTGAGTAGACTTACCTTTAGCTTTCTTCACTGCTACGCTCTTACTCCTAGGCTGGCTTTTGGCCTTGGTAGAAGGAGAGGCAGATTTCTCCTGAATGGCAGAAGGCTCTGTCTCTTTTGAAGGAGGGGAAGTGTCTTCAGTAGGATTCACAGGTGGATCAACGGCGGGTTTCTTTTGAGACTTAGAAGTCCCTGCGGCAGACTTCTTCTTCTTCGAAGTACCAGGAGCCATCAGGGACCTACCTCCCAATTCTGAGGGAGGAATCATAGACATGTCCATGGCCACCTTAGGGCGTTTCGAAGTGGTCTTAGCCGCAGACTTAGGCTTTTCTTTTGAAGTTGCAGGGGAAGAAGCACCTTTGCCAGAATCAATCTTCTTACCTCCTTTTCCCCTTTTAGAATCCAGCCTTAACCGCTCCTCCACGACCTTCACAGATTCTTTCCAACCTGGAGGGAACATAGTACTGTACAGGATCCACCCGTCCCGCGAACCATCCCATTCTGCAAAGCCCAAGTTCTGCCTCTCAGCATAAGAAATTGCGGTTTGGGTAGGAGGAGATAGAGTCATAGTCTCCATGGGATGTGCGTGGTGATTGGGCAAAGGAACCCTGGTCCCTCTGCCTTGTCTGACGTAGTCTGCCATAGCAGCAGCCACCCTGAGCCAATACTCCTGCATCGCTACAGTGCATATGCCAAGCCTTCCACCACAAGGAATGACCATATGCGATACAGATTCGCTCCAATAATCAAATGCTTGATCATTCAAGAAGGGAGCAATATTGGGAGTTCGAGGAAGAGTCTCGCTGGGGCTGCCTGGTACACCCTGATCCAAACCAAACTGCCTGCGCACCCTATTAGGGCAATAGTGAGTGTATTCCACGCCCTTGTCACTCCACACAGGCAACCAACCCGGATTCACCGCAGACAAATAAGTCAAACTCCTAGTGTCATCAGGGGAAAGTTCAAAGCTTTGACTGACAATATCACTGAACCAGTAAAGTACGGAATGGCAAGAGAAATCTGCATAACGGTAAGAATAGGAATGCCAAACAATGCACTCCTCGAAGTCCATGGAGGAGACTAAATCAAGATCTCTCCCTCGCAGACTAACCCAACGATAGACGAGCGGCAGATTGGTCCTTAAGTCCGGGCACCTGCTCAAAATGTGGCGAGACATGTTCTTGAACTTCTCCCTTATTTGGCTATTGTCATTGCCAACTTCCTGGTAATTCAGAGAGCGTTCCCAAAGGAAGGTCTGCAGTGCGGAAGTATTGAAGCAGGTAGTAATAAAATGACAAAACTCACCGCGGATCTCGTCAAGACAAACAGAATCCAATTGCAAATACAAATAGCCAAGAAACATGGCAGCAAGCGGAAAACGATGACCAAAAGAAATCTTTACATCTAAGCGAAAATAGAGAGGTTTCATAGAGTAATAGGGAGCATCACCAAACAGACACTTACAGAGCCAGTACGTGACGAAAGAAGCACGGCGGATAGCAGGCTCGATCCCTTTGGCAAAATAGACAAACCAAGCATTGATTCTAGTACTGGCCCGAGTCATCAATGCTTGCTCCACCAAGGTCTCTTCCTCAGACATCTCAATAGCAAATGGATCCATATCACCCAACACAGGAAGCAACCAGTGATTCTCCACATCTTCCAAAGTGATAGTAAGTTCGCCCCATGAGAGGAAGAACGTGTGTGTAGAAGTACACCACCTCCGCAGAATCTGCCGCAACATCTCAGTGTCTCGATACATATTGCAACTCCGCGAAAGGAGTATTGCCTCAGCCACACCCGCACGTTCCAGAATAGCACAAAACTTAACATCCAAGAACTCGTCTGCCACCCAATGAAACTAGTCTGCGGCAGCGGAGCAGGGAAACTCGAAATCGATTGGCACCGGTTGCATATCCCCTCTCTGAATCCTAAGATCAGAAATGCTAGAAAGGGGAGGAACCCAGACCTGATCTGCAGTAGCTTCTTGACCCCTCAGCATCCATTCCCAGTTAGAAGGAGGAAGGGAGACTTTGTTGGGGATGTACGAAAAATTACCGCCATTGTCGTACCAGGGGTCCAGGAGAGGGAAGACAAAATCTTCCCTGTCATCTTCAAGCACAGGGGAAAACCTAGAACCATCAACGCTCTTATCACCAACGGAGCCCGTATCCATGGTCCCAGCGTCTGCCGTAGGGATTTCGGAATCGCCACCACTGGCCATGGCAGTGTCAGGAGGAGGGTGGGAAGAAGATAAAGCCATAGGAAGAAGAGGGGAATCGGCGGTGGGGAGGTTTCCTCACTGTTTTCTTTTCTTTCTTCTAAACAGAGCAACACAAAAAGAAAAAACTCTCCTTTCTCCTCTTATTCCTCTCTCGTTTTACAAAACCAAAGTCCTTAATGATGGAAAATTAATTATGGGGGCTGGTGGTTAAGGTTTAGTAAATTGTGTTTTATTAAGATGATATTTGAAAAGGCGTGAATGGGGATTGGCAGTAACTGATGCCAAGAAGGAGTGTGAAGAGGTAGTCACCAAGACTACCGCCACTTCCTTCAAAATAGGAACATCACGATTCAAAAAAAAAAAAAAACTGAACTAAGGGCTACATGTACTCAGGCTTCATACAAACACTCACCCACGCCTCACGTGAGTACACTTTAAGGCATGGGCTCGGGGGGCTAATGTAGATGCCCATTTTTTGCCGAAATTATGGCAGACTAAAAGGAGCCCACAAGAGCTGTTTGCAGTAAGCCCAAAGGAAGGCAAGTGACATGATTTGGGGAAAGCCCAAAGCACAACAGCCCACGATGGCCCAGGAAGCACTGTGCTATTTTAAGGGAAACCAATCTGCTATAGGGCCGAGAGTAATTAGGAGCAGTCTGCCATAAGTCACCAATAATGAGCCCAGCCCACGGAGAAGCCCAGGGAGCAAAGAGTAATTTCAGGTGGAGCCTACTACTACACCCCTTAAAAAGGTAGAACACTCCAGAAGAACAAAAAAGGGGAAAACCCTCTGAATTGAAGAAAATCACTGTTCACCATCTCTTCGGATGGTAGACTCACACCTGATGCCAATGACCATTGCCAAGACTTTTCCGCACAGCAGACAGGGGAAAGGAGCAACGGCAGATTCGCAAGAAGAGTAAAGTTTCAGCCAAAGGTAAAAAGGTAACCTGGGGAGAACGTGAATGAAGGTAGCTGCCACCCCTGCCACCTCTCTTACACGGCAGACGAGAAAATGAGCAGCAGAATCACAAAAATGGAAAGAACACGACCAAAGACAAAAGGGAGCCTGGAGACAATATGAGGAGAGTAAGCACAGACCGGCCTACGATGATTCCTACACCCTCTGCACGGCAAACAACAGTCAAACAACGGCAGATTCATGAAAAAGGGAAGGAGCTCAACAAGAGACAAAAGATGCTTTGATGAGAACATAAATAAAGGTAACGCAGTCACCAAAGCCCAAACCTATGGTGACTGCCAGTAAGATTTCGTTAAAAGGCTAAGGGGGATTTGGTTTGGAGGTAGGGGGTTATTTCTTAAAAGGGTATTGAGGTCTGTGGCACAAGTGTGTCACACCCGTTGGGGGGTATGAGCACAAATGACCAACAAACCTCAAGCACCCTAATGAAAACACGTGCAGACAAAGCTTTCACCATGGAGTCAACTTCTTTCACTAATTTGGTCTGCAGCAATATTTTATCTTATCAGGAAAACGTTGTCAGCTTAACCCCAATGAGGATGCCCATTATCCAAAAGTTAAAGAAGTGGCCAGGTCAAAACCATGAACTCCATGGATCACAGCAGACCACTATAAAAGAAGGAAACACAGTAATGTCAAGGCAACCTCTCCAGCCTAGAAATAACCTTTAGTCTCCACCAAAAGCCAAAAACCCAAGTCAAGTAACAAGAAGAAGAAAAAGATCAATACCCATACCAAAACACCCCCTGCTAAAAATTCCACAAGCATCTAATCAGTCCCATTCTATGTCACGTGTCTTCAAGGAATAACCCTCCCCCATCACTCATCAAATCTTCCTTAGTCTTTTCAAATTATTAGAGTTCACATTTATGTTGTTCTGCGGTGCTCACGTTTGCTGTCTGCAGTAATTGTTTTATCTTACAGAAAGGTGTCTGCGGTAGTCACTTTGTTTGCAAGAAGGCTTACACAGTAGATCCATACTCCTCTCCACAAAAGCCCAGCATAGCAGCAGATCAGAAGGGAGTGCACCATCAGCCTTCAGGCAAGCCCATAGGCCTGGTTTGGAGTTTTGAGCTCAACAACCCATCAATATAAGCTCGGCCCATCCTCAACCAATCACAACGTGACAAATGGCGCTTAGTGAATTTTGAGCATCCACAGATTGAAAGATTTTTTACTTGGGTGTAGTGATTGTTAGAGTTGTGAAAGAGTTCAAGTTTGTGATATATATCTTTGCTATTAGATTTTGGTTGGTGCCCTTTATGATTGTAAGCATGAAGTTAAGTTAATTATTATGTTGAAATCTCATTTTATATTTTAATTTCTTGTGTATAGGTTTTAGAGAGACTTTAATGA